>MU185133.1:40098-104790 GCA_016904865.1 Pissodes strobi
GCCTTTAATGTTTATATAACAATCTCCAAGTTCAAGTTCAAACTTTCGACCGGGTGATATTTGTTTAGTAGCTTATGCATTTTAGTAGATTACAATATCTCATATATTTTTAGATATTTATGTAGGCTTTATTTTGCGTAGATTTGAAAAATAGGGAAAAGGTGTATGATTTTATTCGGTTTTTTTTATAACCCATTTTAAACAGACTTTAAAATTCCCTTTACATTTATAGAAAACATGTTTCCACATATTTACTTTTTAAATCTACGCAAAATGAGATTTACGCTGCACCCAAACAATTGAAACGTTTTTGAGATATTGACATTTACATAAAAAAATTATATTTTTGTGACTTTAAATCCTTGCAGCATAAACCAAGTAAAGCTAAGATTATGATTGTCAACCGTTTCGATCTAAAACGACCAAACTGTCAAATTTTAAATTTTTATTTTTGGAAAACAGTTTGTTTTAGGCATCGCATACATATTTTAAGGCTGGTTGTCACCTCGTGTATACTTCGTACTCACCCCAAAACTTGTTTCGCGATTATGGAGAAGTGAGCCAACGCCAGTCGGCTACAGGTAATTTTCAATTAAAACTGAATAACTCAGAGTATAGTACGCCAAAGAATGGAATCCCACGGAATAAAACTCTAATATTGAAAGCAAAATTTGTTTAAATTTGTATCAGTTACTTCAATTTCATTACTTTTTATAATGATATCTTGGGTATTCTCGAGGGTAGTTTTTATTTCATCTTTCTTCTCTAAAGCCAGCTCTACCTTCTTATAACCGTCATCATTTTCATAAATTCCAAGTTCGTGTAGGTGAGAAAGAGCATCTTGTAAAGCATTGTTAACAGTATTTTCAATATAATTATCGGTAAATTTGGTAAGGTCATGATGTTCTACAAGCTGTTTTGCTTTTTCGCGTTCTCTTGGAAAGATGAACTCGGAACTTAGATCATGTAAAATATAATTTATTGTAGTTATTCGATTTATTCTGACAAGTATATCTTTCATGCTAAAATTCACCACTGTGGAGAATGTCGACGTTAAAGATCTTGTGGCTCTAAAGTTTTTTTCGCACATCTGACTACTAGAAAGGTGTGGAATAAACATATCTTCGTTTAAATGTGGATCGTCCCGAAATAATCTAATTAATTTACTTAATTAAATTGTGGGCATTTATTTCGATTGCACAGTAACTGTTGGTCGTTTGCTTAAAACCATAAAGACGGGTGTGGTATCTTAATTAACCACTTTTAATGGACAGTATAATATAGGGTGGTGAGATAAATTGAAACATGTATTCGGTATTGATATAATTTAATAATGCAGCTGTAAATTGCAGTTAAATATAATGGAGATAAATAAACAGTGTTTTCTATGTTAAATAGAAATTATATATGTACAATTCTTAGACTAAAACTTCCAATCAATTATCATTCGTTCATTCAAGTATAAAACTAATATTACAAAAGGTTTCTTAATTATTAACTAAAGACTAAAACAGTCTTGTTTATGCAATTTAAAACTGAAATATGTTTGTTCTTTCTGACTTTCAATGAACTGAACTTTTATGCTTTCAATCTAGCACCTTTCATTCGTACAGAATACCTTAATCTCCAATGTTTTACTTCACTCTAATCAGCTAGGGAATCCACTTTCAATCCTTGAATTAACTTGTACACTACAGGGACCACTTGAGTTATCAATTCGGTGCCGCCATTTTATGGATTCTCTTCAACAAAAGGGGGAAAGAGACGCTACGTCGTTTCTTGCTTTGAAAACTTGGGATAATAGCCCAAAAGGAGGTCTTTGTCCAACCTTAGACAAAGATAACTGAGGTGCACTAAATATTCTCTAATATTTGTGCATACAAAAGGAGAAAAATTGGCCCAAAAAGGAATTTGACATTTGGCCAGAGGAGAACAGCACGTTTTTCTGCTATTCGAGCGAACATCTTAACTGAACTGAAACATGATCTTTCTTACAATTTCGGGAGGGACAATAGCGCGGGAAAGCTACGTCGGTTTTTATCTGAGAGGGGGAAAACATCTTCTTTCTTTCTTTGACAGACTATTTTCACAATGCTGATTTGAGACAAAAATATATTGAATTGAAAACGATTAAGAACGATTTCCTTTCCGAGTGAAAGTTGGCTATATTGTAATCTATTATACCGACAGAGCTAGTGTACAGGATCGCATTAAGGTATCGTCCGTCTAGGTTTTGAAGAACTGGCATATGCTAATTTAAATGCACAAATTGGGTTGTACCCGGGGTGAAATAAATCTATTTTGGGTTTAATTATGGCTCATTCATTCTACATACATACAGGGTTTTATCACCAAATGATACGGTGAAAAACGATAGTTTCTACACGTGTTGGGGTGTTTCCCCAACAGTTACAGTAAAATTTTGATGCTTGGACAACCATTTTCTCCAAATACGCAAGGAAAATACAGAATACCATATTCGATAAATACGTTGATCCAAGGTCATATTTTTATAAACCAGAGGGCTATATGAATAATTCATTACTCGTAAATAAACCCGAGTTCCTTCACTATCTTGGATTAAATTGAGTAACTCTAAAACCTGATCACATCACACATTTTCTCAGCTGCCCGAAAATTCATTTTGTCTTTCAGATTGTACAAGTAAGTGTTTATCTCAGGATTGCTCTTGAATTAATGTAATTAAATGAGAAATTGATGCCACATAGTTTCTGATAATGAACCTAAAAAATAGCGGGATTCATTATTAAGTAAGTGTGGAACGAATCAGGATATTCATTTAACGACAAAATCATATTTCCTAAATCACAAAATGTTTGCCGGTTTCCCTTTTACAGCTGTATTTCCGATAGTTTAGCTACCAAAAAAAATCGCATTACTTCAATTTTAGACAAAACCGATTTCATTTGCAACGAGGTTAAATGCATCGTTTTAGAAAAAGCCTTGTAAGTCCGGTCCTGTCTAAAATTTTTGACCCAAACTTGAAGATCCTAGTAAAAACATAAAATAACTAACCCAACCTACAAGCCCTTCAAAAATTAATTAAAGAGATGCAACAGGTAAAAAGTTACGGATGATCAAAAAGTGTACTCCTTTAATTTGAGCCACAGTGTACAAGATCGTAATAGCGACAATTTACGTATGGTACCGAGGCTCACATCTCACATCTAGAGACTGCCCCAAAACGAAATGCCACTAGTAAGTAATTTCAATTTAATGAAACACCTTAAATACCTATTACCTATTTCAACACACAAATCATACAACGTGCATTCGGTACATATATCTACTACAGGAATCGAAAAAAAGAAATTAGCGAAAAATTGGTATTTTGCATCCTTTATATATCTATGTATATTCGTTTGGTTTGCATCTATGGAAAAGTTACAATACCGGGGAGGTGTCTTAGGTTGTTTGTGTTAAAACTATGTTTGGATATTTTTATCTAAGTAGAAGTTATGGTTTGGTCACAGCTTATACCGTACCGAATCAGTTATTGAACTTTACGTCGGCTCCTTTGATGTCGATGAAGCCAGATTTGACTTTTTCATGCTTTCCTCATTTTTCGCGCATGCCCTTCATACATTAAAAATGTTATGTTTTAATGGCCAGCTGGAACTCAACAGAGAAGGACTGGATTTAATTTAGTTTACATTAACTGTAAGTGAAATTGATGAAAAAAAGATATCTTGTAAACGTGATCGAGAATGATCAGTCATTTATACATAACCATGAATATGGTGTTTATAAGTGTAAAAAAATATATAAATATTTTGATATGAACATAGAATATCAATTTTTCTACAGCCGCGCGCAAAATAACTAATTGCTAAATTTAAATGATATCGCAAAATCGACGAATGCCGTGGATCCTTATTTTGCGCTCTAGCGCGAACAAGGAAAAGAAAATTCTCACTTTTTTCGTCGAGTGTGCTATGAATGGTCATGGAAACCGAGGATAAATAAATGACAGTCATGCGTTTGTTACAGTTTGTTTTGCTGCCACTCCTGTTCTAAATATGCCCGAAGCCCGAATATAATATGTCAAACCTGACAGTCATTTGCAAATTTCAGAATAAGTATAGAGAAAAATGTGCATTTAATTTTAAAAAATGCGGCTGTAGAAAAAGTTCTATGTGTTTTTCGAGCGCAAAGTAAGGTTGCCGTTTTCGAAAGATTACTACGGGCAGAAATTTTATCAAAAATGTGATCGCGTCATACGGCCTTAATAAATTGATATTTCGTCACTCGAAGCCATTTATATAGTTGTAGGCAATGAATAAAGAGTTGTAGGTATGTGATATTGTTCACTACTTATTTCTAATTAAATTTACATACCACCTTTGTAATATTAGTGTGACGGTTCTAAATTGGTTGCCTTTATTATGGGATGCTAAGAGGCTAGACAAAACTACAATTTATATCTCAAGTTTAAAAAGTTAAACTTCCTGCAGAAGGGAGCCAAACAATTATCGACGTAGAATATTAATTTATCATGCAATGTGATATGAATGAACTATACTTTAATCTCAATACTTAATGTAAACGTCTACTTACAACCTTTCATCTTTCGGAAAACTAAAATATCCTGAAGCTGGATTGGCTTTCTTGTGCCCTTTGCAGACAAAACAAAGTACGGCCATGGTTAACAATGAAAACACGTTAATGATTAAATGTCCAAAAAGTTAACACACTTAATAAATAAATAATCGAGCACAAATAATAACACGCAAACAATCCAATCTAAGAACGTAACCTGCTGCTTCTTGTCAAAAAATCGAGAGTCCAACGCTGTGCGGTGTGTTCAGTTTCCGACTCAACCAGGTTTATGTCTCTTCGATTCAGCAAACTGTCGTAATAGAAAAAGATAACACTACATTGAACACCAAACCGGTTCTGTTATTCATAAATAAACGAAGTCGCCTTCATATAATTCGGCTCGTAGCAGACGCCGAGAATATGAGGAAAATGCTCCTATTGGTTGGATTTTATTGCTTCAAAACACGTGGAGAGTTAAATAACTGATTCGGTACGGTATAAGCTGTGGTTTGGTATTGAAAGAGAATATATTTTATTTGATTAAGTCGTTATATATTATACTTAGGTGCTTTGTGTCGGTCTTGAAATCTATAGAATATTCGATAGGCATATTATTTTTTCTTCAAACGTCAGTAAATCCGTCATTACTCGACTGTGTAGGCGGCAGTGAAGTTTCGTTTTTCCTCCGCCGGAGCTTTACTTTTCACTTTTCCGCCGGCGGAGGTAAAAGTGTTATCGTAGCAACATAGATGCAATACAAGCAAACATCAAAATAAGCGTCAACAACTCAAGAGTTATTAAACTAAAATTTGTATTTATCACTCAATGTGTGACTGCATTTCTAAAAATCACTAATTTAGGAACAAATTGGTTATTATTTAATCGAAATATTTACTCAATAACTGCTTATCAATACGGAATTAAAACGCAATCGAAAACGCAATTTTAAAAATATAATTATTGTTGACAGTGTCCACTGACAGCTTTATGTTACATTACTATAGCAACAACCTGAGCCTATTCACCGACACCGCACCGGTCTAAGCCGCCTTGCGAACCCACTTATCTTTAATAATAATTATTATTACTATTAAAAAGAGACTTTTTGCATTAATTTGTCGACATTTGAAGAAAAAACAGCATATTTTATTTGGAGGAAAAGTTACTTTTCATGGCTTGCTCTCTATTACCAGCCTCACTCCGTTCGGCTGTTAAACACGAGCGCGCCATGAAAAGTATTACTTTTCCTCCATATAAAATAATATACTATTATATGACATACCTTCTCCCCAGTCTCAATAATTGTTTTCTAGGTATTGACGCTCGTAAGATCTAAAGGATTTCTTTTACCGAGACTTTCATTAATATTTCATAGTTCATCTGATGAGATAAACTTAGGGGTTAACAAGAAATTTTCCTCGAAATTTTCTAAAATCGGAAAATTTACTATTCGGATTCAGTAGAAAGTTAGTCATAAGACATATTATTAAAAACTTATATAAGAATATGAAAGTTATTTAGCTCTAAGTTAAACCGGAGGTTAAACCGTTTATATTTTTGAGTATTTAAAAAACCAGAAACTCCTTTTTACCCGATATCTCAAAAACCGCGTCGAAACGAGTATAGAATATTCGGTACATTCCAAAAATTTAATAATATTAGAGGATACCTACCGCATTAAAATACATAATTTTTGTGGTGGCAATTATTTTCTGAGTTAATTTCTTTAATTGTAGGAGATTATACATATTACTTCTAAGGATTATGAAAACTGGGAAATTGTCTTACTGACTGCTGCTTTGTGATATTCTCTGTTTTGATTAATTTAAAATACTTCTTTATAACGGTCTAGGAAAAAATATTATTTCCGATGTTATAGCAAAAAGTTGAGGAATTCCGTCGGAATCCCACGGAATTCCACGGAATCCCACGGAATCCTATGTGCTTGTACACCGGAATCCCACTTTCTATCGGAATACCATGGAATTCCACGGAATCCCATGGAATCCCACGAAATAAAACTCTAATATTGAAAGCATAATTTGTTTAAAGCTTTAATTAAAAACACATTGATAACTTTTAAAATACCTACACTATATTAATAAATATAATAGAGCACAAAGGGTTAGATTGTCAAAAAATTAGTATGTTAAAATCTGTTAAAATGGAATATTTAAGGCTAAACACTTTTTATATGTATTAATATTTATATTTTAAAACTTAAACATATTGTAACATAATATATGAAAAAAACAAGCATTTCATTGAGGGGGGTTTTGGGGAATTCGAAACTGTCTTCGGCGGGAACCTACTTCCGATAGGTTTCGCTGTATGAGCAGGACGAGGTCGAAAGATAACTTATTTGGAACGAGTCTCAAAAAATGTCCTCCGTACTGATTAGACTTAAAAAAAAAAGTCCTCCGCGCGACTTTCGATCCGCGGCACCTATTTCGAGAACGCTCGCCCCATAAGTTCCAAAAGTGAAAAATCGTAATTTTCGACCCCTAAATATTATTTCGAAGAAAAACGCTTTCGTAGATATTTTTATATTTAGGAGACGGATTTTTTTCGTATTTGGAACCTACCGGAAATTCGTCTTCTACTGGCTTTTTTTTGCCTAAATTTTGAGCTAGCGAGTTCGGGGATGGAGTTGCATCGGTCCGAACCTCCACCTAAAATTGTAAGTCGCTATGTCTCCTAGGAGCTCCTAAATAGGGACTCTTGGCGTCGTTCGACCTGGAGGGTTAAAATTCGGGTTAGGGGGGTTTTCGACGATGCCCAGTACGAATTCGACCTTGGCGAGAACCTACCGCCGACAGGTTACGCGGTAGGAGCCGACAATAATCGACGCAGAGTCTCGGTTGCTCCACCCAACCCCCCCGTTTCCCCAAAATGTATCGAGAAGTGGGGAAATCGTGACACGTTTTTTAACGGGTAGGTGCCGGTAGAAAAAAGAAGAATTTTGGCAAACGAAAAAAACTGTATTTTTATATCGACCTAAGCTTCATTTTGTCCCATAGGAACCGGAACCTACCTGTACTTCGACAGCCTTTAGCCCGTATGTAAGTCGCCGAACATAAAAAATATATATACTGGCTTTATTTTTCGAAAAAATGGGAATTTTTTCAAAAATAATTTTTTTTACCACCCTATATATGCATTTGAAAATTTTATTTTTACGTTAGTGACATGTAAATGGACCCCTTTAATCGTTTCCGTCATAAAAACACATATATTTTTGTCAAAAAGTTTTTCGGAAAAATTCGCGGGTATATAATTAAAAATATAGTATAATTGAAAAAAAAAATGAGATTTTCATTAAATCGGCTATCATTCGAAAACGGTAAGAGTTCGCAGGAAACGTTAAATGGGAAAAAGATGGGTCTCGTCGGGTAATATAATGTGCCTTATCCAGTTTGATCGCACGACGTTTCGTTTTTTAAAAATTGACTAAACGTGATTTTTATATTCTCTTTATTAGCTCGGTAACGAAAAGAGATATTTCAAATCGGTTTGCGCCAGTCTCTGCGGCGTCTTAAGGTCGATCGACAAGCTCCTACACGATTTTTCGATAGGAGTTCAAATAAGGCAGGTATTCGATAAAATGTAATTTTTATCTCAAAATGTTGCATTTTTCTTCTCGGCACGAAATAGGGAATTTCGTAGGGGGGTGATCTTTTAAATTTAGAATATCATATGGGGGGTTCTTGGGTGCGCTGAGTTCTATTTTCGCATCGAAAAAATCGTATGACTTTTCCGTATTGAAATATTTTGAAAAAATTTGAATTTTTTGAAAAATTAATTGTTTTATTTTTACCCTGAACTTTACCTGTATCTGTTGGTCTCATATGATGAGGATTGGAAGACCGACCTGGACGCTTTGAACGCCTGCCGAGGCAGGCGGTTTACCGATTACAGAAGTCACCGCGGTTACGATCTACTATTCTAGGAAGATAAACCGTTTGTTCCTTAGATTTGGGTACAGAAAATTAGTATGACGTTCTCGATGCAAAAATGCAAAAGAATAAGGGGCAAACGCTTTTTCTTCCTAGAATAGTAGAACGTAACCTCGGTGTCTTCTGTAATCGGTAGACCGCCTGCATCGGCAAGCGATCCTTTCGATTAATTTAAAATACGTATTTATAACGGTCTAGGCAAAATTATTATTTCGTCTGTTATAGCAAAAAGTTGAGGAATTCCGTCGGAGTCCCACGGAATTCAACGGAATCCCACGGAATTTCACGGAATCCCATGGAATCACGGAATGTCATGTGCTTGTACACTGTAATTCCAAGGTGGTTTACTCCTCGATCTTATCCGTTCTTCCGTCCCGCATTGGTTAACAAAAATTCTGGTCACCTTAGTATAAACTATAGTAATACTTACCGATAACCGATTTACATATTTTACAGCATTCGCAATAGTCTAAATCGACTACCTGATTTTCATGTTTGCATATGGGGTATGATTCTTTACATATTACATCTACCCCACAGGCTCCACATGGTCCAACCCTTGGAGTTTCACTGCACAAAAAGAAATAAAATTTTAATCGATGCATAATTCAATCCATTTTATGGAAGAATAAAGAAGCTCGTGTAAAAATTAAATGTCTTTCTGTATTGCTCTTGGTAAAACAAAAAAACACAATTTCGGCGAAAGAGCTGTTTTTTACTAGTTAGAAGTATTTATTATTCTGTTAATATTTAGCAGGAGAGTCTGGAGAGTTGACCTATAAAATCACTAAAATCTGACCAGAAGAAGGATGTTTTTTTTTCTGGAGGAGTAAGTACTAAAGGATCATTTATGAAAGGAGTAAGTTTTCTTACGAAATACAAATTTGATTTTCAGCGACCTCTGTTCTAATTTTAATTATTTTTTCAACACATGTTAAAAATGGAACTTTTAACACTGTCTACTAGCCCTAAAAATGTTACTTTAGGTACTAGTGCCTTAAAATGCCTATACTTTAAGGCACCAGTGTTAAAAGTAAAATGTCAATTTTTTCAAAAAAACGTCAAAAACATTTTTATTTCATTTATTTACACTTATTAATAGTACAACTTGAAAAATGAATTCCTTCCTCAGTTCTGCTGTTCTTCGTAGTTGAGGAGGAGTGAACAGAAACAACAGCATGTCCAGTTGATGTTGAAGCATCATCGGCTGATATCGTTTGTATTGTAAGCAATTTTCGAGCAACAGAATTTTTATTTTCCAAGGAATCCACGATGTACCCTTCTGCAACGGTTGAGGATTTCCGTCCCCCATGCCGCTTAATTGTCGTCAAATTTGCTCCAGCATCGGCAAGTAAGCTCGCAGAGGAACGGCGAAAGCAATGCCCCGTATAGTGTTGAATTTGGTAGTTGCACAAATCTTGCTATAGCATAACGTATTAATTCCGATCGGATTTCTGGTACATTAATCTTTTACATATTTTAGGAAGAGCCGCCGATGTCCGACATCTGCTGGACGAAGATCAGTATATTTTCGATAAAATTTGAACTTTCGTGGTACCTTGGTTTTGGTATCTGATATTTTAATAACTAATGAAGTCTTCATATCTTCCACGTTGTCAAGAGTCAACTGACAAAGCTCCTCCCTGCTGCAGGCACCAAATACAACAACAATGATGGTTGCTAGTTTTTTTATTGACAAATGTGAACTTAGATAATTTAATATAAATATACGATGATATTAGAAACTTACCGTGTGTAGAAAAATATTGTATGATATTTGTGTTAAAAGTATTTTTAAGGCACTCATGTGGTTTGCAGAACGAGCGAAATTTTCCACATGCGTGCCTTAAAAGTTTACTTTTAACACTTATATCATAAATAACTATTAACATTTAAACATAAATTGGCCTTGTTCTTTTCACAAGAACCAAACATAGATTTTTTTTTGCTTTTTTTTCCTTTGAAGGCTTTAACATTATGCGCAACATTCATAAAATATGTGTAACTATGAAAAAAATACATTAGTTCTCTTTGTCTGCATATAGGGTGCATTAATAGACGTATGGCATCCTTGAACTAAAAAAACTAGGCAATAGTTTGGAGCCGCCCAATAAAGAAAACATTGTCCACTAACTTATGTTACTAAGTAGGTACATAAAAAATAAAAAACAAAGTTCACGTAAATGTGTTGCCTGGCTGGTTTAAGTGAAATCAAATCAAATCTAAGTTGCTTACTCAAAATATGGATAACATGAATTATATGCATTAAAGAAAGGTGCCTTAAAAGCAGGGCCGGATTACCCACTCGGCTAACTAGGGTATAGCCTAGGGGCACCCAGGCAGTGGGGGCGCCGCGGGTGGCGGTCCGGCGCGGCGCGACGCCCGATACGCTAAAATATCCCAATGTCCAAATTTCTCTCCTTGTTAAGGTGATAATATTCTACTTTAGTTATATCGATGGGGGTTCGCCGAAGGCAGACTTGCCTAGGTCGCCTTGGACCCTTAATCCGGCCCTGCTTAAATGCAAGATCAGTCAGATCATTGTAAGCCGCATAGTCTTACAATAATTTTGTGTTGTGTAAAGCCACTCATCTATAATAGTGTAAATGAGATGAGTCTAAACACTCTTATCTATAAACGAACACTTTTGTGATACATTGGTGAATGAACCTTCGACGATCCCATAGAAGCAATGGGTGCCATTTGAATATGGAAAAATAAATAATTATTTGCGCTCCGTTGAGTTCTTGCGCAATGAAAAATATCAGTGATCACACTATATATCTACTCCAGCATTTGGAGTAATTGCAAATAAATTTTCCATTCTATGTTGGTGGAAAGTGCTTGTTATGTTTAAGAACTGCCATTGAGGTGAAATAAAGTTTTGAAATAACTGGCATAGGTTGCATATAACAATATTGGCATGATGTTAGACGAAGTGGTTCGTGAATTGAAAACAAGACAAATTAAGTGTGCACTTCCTTAAGGTAAGCTCCTCGGTAAATTGAACCATATGGCGCCCTCTGTATTATTTTATGTGTAGTGAATATAAGAATATAGTTAAGTACAAGTGTTTATTGGATTTTACTATATCTTGTGAGATATACTAATACTTTGAATAAAGCTGAGAATATTTAAAGTTTTCTGAAGATCGGGTGATATATCATTCATAAAATTTTTGGATAACTTATGTTGTGATCTTATAACATCTAGATTGCGGCAGACTGAAATTAAGTGTTTTACTGTAAGAAGGTCCTGACAAAAGGGATATTGTGGGGGTAGCCCTTCAGTAAATATAAACTGGTAATGTACGTGTGGCCAGTCGTTAACCTTTTCCATATCACATTTGCCCTTCTAGGGACTAGGGAGGTCGGGGATGTCAAACGAAGAGGAAGTTTATTATTGTCCTCGTACATGTTCCATTCTAATTGCTAAAAGGAGCTTAAAATATAAGTTCAATTTGATTTTCGTATTCTCTATTTATCGCTAGAAACATCAAAGGGTACAAAAAAGGTTTTGTTTGAGGCCCATCGAAAGAAGGTCTAATATTTGCACTACCAAAGGGTGGCGAAACCAAAAATTTTAAATAGCTTTGTGGGCGCTCAGGGAGTCAGAGATTATGAAGTGCTTATCATTTTAGTAATATTGACACTTTAACAAATCGCAAGAAGTTCTGCAGAGAGAAGTGGGGAAAAGGGTTAAGTTTTAACTTGAAACTTAAATGATCTAAAGTGCAAGCAGATCCTGTGCCTTGTAGGGATTTGGAAATGCCATCGCCAGTATAAATCAATTTATGGCTCTTAAAGTGATTAGTAATTGATCAAAAATGGGACGATGATTATTGGTTTCGGTTACCTTCACATTCTAATGGGACCTGTTTTCTACATGTTTTTTATTGTATCAACATAAGTTACATTTTTCAGTTCATTTATTAGTTCCACTAAAGAGTAGCAGTTGTCGCCAGTAATATTTCTGTTTGATTTTTGGGACAAACAAGGGATTAAGCAGAGTACTGCTTGGATCGGTTGGGACAGAGAAGATTATGGGGCACTGACATTATTTTTGCCAAGGAAAACTTCAGCATTGCACATATAAGGCGTCTTAGCATCTGCAAGGATTTGTATTTTAATCTCGTATTTAGCGGACGTATATCAAGTATATACATGCGAAAGGCGCATCTATCCTTAAATATCACAAGTATAAAAATTCCTTCCTAAAGCTTGTACAAATTCTTCAAATAGATCTTTTATTGGGGTCAGTTTGGGTATACCTTGTTCATCTTTCAGCCCTTGTGGTTTCATCATCAGAACGCAAGCTGCTAGGTAGAAAGCAGACGCGTGCAAGAGTCATGGTGCTGTTGAATATTTCTCTACTAGTACCATCTGTATACCACAAAAACTTCACATTTTCGTTGTTTAATTTGCAGCTTTGTCTGAGATATAAATGAGTAGCTCCCAAAGCATTATTTGGAGAACTTTCTTATGTTTCCAGCTTCAATCGAGGTAACAATTTAATAATATTATCAGATGTTGTTCTGTTTCTTGTGGGATCATGCTTAGATTAAACCGCAAATATACTGGTGTCTTCGCCTGATTCACTGACAAAACCTTCTCTTCATCAGGGTCATAATCCAAGTCGTCTCCAGAATCATAAAAACTCACTTTCGGCGTGGTAATCGCTCAATTATTCATTTTCAGTTTCTTCTTAATCGCTTTCATTATTTCCGTCTACTAGCCCATCAAACTGTGAATCTGAAGGGACTTGATTTGGCAATTTCAAAAATTTTAATTTTACAACAGATTTTATATCATTTTCAATTAAAAAACTTTATATATTTCCTTCATAATCCTAACATTAGAATAATAATAATAATAATAATAATAATAATAATAATACATAACTGCAAATTAATGTGGTATAAAAAATACCTTCGAAAATTGTCACGTATTTCCATACCTCAATACTCAAAAATTAAAACGTATACTGCAACTACTGACACACTCTTAGATTAGGTAAGAGTACGGATACCGCACATGACATTAAGCCAATGTACTGAAATTGAAGCCTTTTCAGAGCGGCGGCCATTTTTTTGTGTGGCAAACACATCTATTGTTGTGGCGGTGCTATTTTGCAGTTCTGTTATTTTGTGAGTTTTTGAACAAAAAGAGTTTATCTCTTTCATAATGGTAAATTGTTCGGCATATGGTTGCAAGAGTCGAAGTTCGAAGTGAGAAGAAGGAGCCTGGAATTTCATTTCACAGGTAATTATTGTCTGCTGACCTTGTAGTTTATTTGCATATTTCTTGTTTTAATAATAATGCATAATGTACACATTGTGTTACCTCTGAGTATATCATGGTAGGGATGTTTATTTAATTATCGAGAGTAATTTGATACCCGATCTTGGATATTTTCAGTCATCAAATAATCAATAAAACCATAAATCTTCTTCAAGGAGAGTCATTCAACAGAGGCGTAGGTAATATATTTTTTCTTCAAACGTCAGTAAATCCGTCATTACTCGACTGTGTAGGCGGCCGTGAAGTTTCGTTTTTCCTCCGCCGGAGCTTTACTTTTCACTTTTCCGCCGGCGGAGGTAAAAGTGTTGTCATAGCAACATAGATACAATACAAACAGACAACAAAATAAGCGTCAACAACTCAAGATTTATTAAACTACAATTTGTATTTATCACTCAATTTGTGACTGCATTTCTAAAAATCACTAATTTAGGAACAAATTGGTTATTATTTAATCGAACTTACTCAATAACTACTTATAAATACGGAATTAAAAGGCAAATCCGAGACGCAATCTTAAGAAAATAATTATTGTTGACAGTGTCCACTGACAGCTTTATGTTACATTACCATAGCAACAACCTGTGCCTATTCACCGACACCGGTCTAAGCCGCCTTGCGAACCCACTTATCTTTAATAATAATTAGATATTATTACTATTAAAAAGAGATGTTTTTGCATTAATTTGTCGACATTTGAAGAAAAAACGGCATATTTTATTTGGAGGAAAAGTTACTTTTCATGGTTTGCTCTCTATTACCAGCCTCACTCCGTTCGGCTGTTAAACACGAGCGCGCCATGAAAAGTAACACTTTTCCTCCATATAAAATAATATACTATTTCATACTCTACCTATAAAATGGCTATATTATTTTACGACTGAAAATTACTTTAACTTATTAATTATTATTTATTACTTATAATTTCAATTAATTTATTGAAGTTACCCAGTAATTTATATGGCAGCTGGTAACAGGCTTTTTCCCATGCTATCTGTCCTCTTCTTTCCTTGTCTAAGGACACACTAAAGTCTGGTACTACTAGGGATGACAACGAAGCGAACATATTCCAACGTACAGCGTTGTCAAAATGTGTAATAAAACAAATTGATGCTCTTGGGTCTCCGGGACCCACGCATAGTAGACACAATTTATACAAAACTGCATTATTTCATACTCAATATTTACCTCAACAATAATATTCTGAAACATAAAAAAAAACTACGACGATAACTCTAGGTAAAGTTATAAATATTAAAATATATCATATTTTTACTGAGTGTGTATATTATTATTAATGCGTTTTAAGCACCTGCTATCGACATAGCCTCGTTATTAAATGAAATATCAATATCACCAATGTCTGGCAGACTTTATCCTTAAATGACGCACTAAGCATAAATTACTAGCGATTTTAACAAAAAAGAAAACTCCGTAATTGCTGCAATGGTTTTGATGTGGCCTCGGGATTTTAATGGATTCTATTATTCGAAGAATCGATTGCTGTGAAAGTCTTTAAGATTATGCAAACTGTTTAATAATTTACTCTAGGTGACGCGGTTCAAATTGTTTTCATTGTCGCAACGCCAACGTCTCAAATATTTCTAATGGGAAGGAAAGTCGATTGGTTTAAAAGTTTCTTATATCAATAGTGTATGATCTGTATACGAAGTCAATCCGGACTTTTAAGTGAAAAATAAACATACGTAGCCTGCTAAATTTACTAAAAAATCCCCGTAACTCCCAAATTAAAGCCATCCAATTTTATGACGATAGACCTTGTAAAATATGAATATGTGAACATTCGAATTGTTTTTGTTCCTTCACTACTTCCAGTCGGCCAGATAATACTTTGTCTACACAAACTTGCGAGAGAGTCAGCGTGGACTCAACGAAACAGCGACCGCGCGCGATAATTTAGTTCGTAGTGCACTTGTGAATGCATGGGATTTAAAGACCTGCAATTGGCAAGTATATGGTCTTCCGCTCGCTTCGCTCGCTCCGGGCCTCAAGAAAGGGAAACTAACCAAGTGATAACCCAAGCCATACCCAAGAAAAACCTAGAAATCAAGATAAAAACTGTTTACTTAAAAAAAACAATACCGACGGGATTTGAACCCGGGTCGCCGAAGTGAAGGCCAACCATGCAGACCTCTAGACCATTTGCTGACTTACAAACAACTGGTTGCATCACGAAGACATGCGTCACCTCATGTAGCTAGCCAATCACGCGCCTCATATTCACAAGTGCACTATGAACTGAAATCTCGCCGACCGCGCTGCGTCGCCTTGGAATTCTGTGCAGTCATTGAAACAGCCACACGCGGCATTGGCATAGAGTGTCTCGCGAGAGCTTTACCGTGGCTGCCGTCAAGGTCGAATGTTACAAATGCATACTACCGCCATCTAGTGTAGGTAGCGTTGACTCGAGCGATTCATTCGCGCTATGTCTTCCTGATGCAATCAATTTGCAGCATGAGTCGTCGTGGTCTAGAGGTTTAGATGGTTAGGTCTCAATTCTGTGGCTATCGGCGGCGGCTCGGGTTCAAACCCCATTGCTTTTTTTATTTTTTTTTACGGTTAAGTTTCTAAACAGTTTTGGGTATGTCTTGGGTTAGTTTTGGTTAGCAAACAGTTTTTTTCTTGATTTTGGGTATGTCTTGGGTTACGTTTGGGTTAGCACCTGGTTAGTTTCCTTTTCTTGAGCCCCCCGTAGCGGGCTGCCGTCCAGACGCTGTAACATCAGCGCCTTTCATTACATTCTGGTTCGCTAGTTTACCGACAACTGACGGTTCGCTGCGAGCGGTACGCTGTAAAATTTTGACACGACCGAACGGTTTGATACGCGATGCGGCTCGGGATGCCGATGCCGCGCCGTCCAAACGGCACCCTCGGAACAAGAAAGCCGGATATCTCTATGTCACGAGTAGGGAGAAAGCTCTAAAAATGGAAACGTATTAATTCAGATATGAAGTACTTTTGTCATTGTTTGGCTTAAAAAAATACATACCTAAATTATTTTTAATAGTTAATTACATGTCATTTACCAAAATAACAACAAAAAAATCGGTTGAGAGTCATACCCATCACAGAAATAATATTATAATAAGTAGTTTAACAATAATTATAACATGCTATGTTGTAATAAATATGACATATGCCTATAAATTTATAAATATACAGTAGTTAGTTCAAAATATATCTCGAAGTGTATACCTATAAACTAAAACAAGAATACATAGTTACTTAGATATTTTTTTAAAGAATTTTTAAATAAGATAATGTAAGGTGAAAAAATTAATGATTACTTTTTAGGAGTTTTTTTTTTGATTTGACACAATTATTTCTGTTTTGTTTAAAAAATAAACATTATAATTATTCTAATAAGTAGTTTAACAATAATTATAATATGCTATGACGAAATATATACGGGCTATGGCTATTAATTTTTAAGTATACAGTGGATTGTTTAAAATATATCTCGACGTGTGTACCTATAAACTAAAACAAGAATACATAGTTACTTAGATATTTTTTAAAGACTATTTAATTAAAATAATGTAATGTGAAAAAATTAATGTTTACTTTTGAGGATTTTTTTTTTGATTTGACACAATCGTTTCTGTTTTGTTTAAAAATAATAAGAAAAGTGAATTTTGAAAATGTTACCTATTTTATTCAGTTTGAGCCTGTGTAATAGAAGAGAACTTGAATCACTAGGTCTTCTTAGCTTTTTGCCTAGTTTTTTCAGCATATATATTTCTTTGATACCAATAACAAACAGAGATAAAAAAAATAAAAACACTTACTTGTCTCGACGTTTCCATAAAATTTTTTGAGCTAGTTGACCTTGTACTGTTGAGTGATGGATTTTTTGGCACTTGTGGTTATTATTGTAAATGCAAAAGAGTAGTTTGTTCCTAAAAAAAATTGCTGCTTGTTATTTTATTTTATAAAGAATCACCCAGTACCTACCTACAGTTTCTATGGACTGTCTAGGGTTATAAGACCAAATTTGATGCAGTAGCAACTTAAAAACAGAATAAGGTTTTATTCTTTGTTGATGTACGATCATTGTGTGTGTTTTTTTTATATAATTTTTCAATAAAATATTAGTAGCAGGTTTAAAAAGCATTTTCAGGAGAGTTTCCTCGTTAGTTTTGGACAGTTGTGACTATCAAAAAATTCCAGCTGCAACTCATGAAATGTGATTTGAAAAGCTAGTGTTTGCAAAACGTATGCTTGGTTTGGTTGTTTTAAAAACGCATGCTCTTCTTGCAGCAATCTTTGTAGGGTAATATAAACATAACAAATACTTAAAATAACTGCTTTAGTGAGAAAGCACAAACCACCTCTAGTGGTCTCTGTTATAAGAGCATAATACTTCTGACTATTATTGTCATTTTCTTTTTAAAAAGTTGTACAATAGTCACATTGAATTCTTTTTGAGACAACATATGCAGTATACCCAGCAACATATACCAAAGGTGGCCATATATTGCCTGCAATATTTTCGATATCACCTTCATTCACAGTAGAACAGAGATTTTGTAAAGAATCGGGAATAGATATTAGAATATCTTTTTCGACCCTATCATCGTCAGCACATGCTGAAATATCTTCTTCGTCAAAGGCACATCCCCATACTGCTTTGACTTTAATATTATTAAGGGAAGTACAGTTGTCATGCGTAAATAGATATGTGGTACTGGGAGCCTGCTAGGTATCTAAAAATTTTAAATATTTAAATATTGTAGTCATGTACATACTTTTAACATAAATTATATCTTTTGATATTTATATATAGGTATTTTAATGATTGTAAAATTCTCAAGGTTATTTATAATAGCGCAATCAAGCTTTTTTTAGAAAACAATTTAGCAACAAAAATGTATGATTCATGCAAGAATCAAGAAGCTTAACTAACTATAGAGCAGAAACAGGAAGGAAAAAATAAGCTACTTATTAGTTGGCATATTAGGCACTAGGGTTTTAGCTCGGCTTTTAGTTTGTACAGTTTACCTATATTTCTCA
The DNA here is from genome assembly GCA_016904865.1 of Pissodes strobi. Classification (NCBI taxonomy): domain Eukaryota; kingdom Metazoa; phylum Arthropoda; class Insecta; order Coleoptera; family Curculionidae; genus Pissodes; species Pissodes strobi. The sequence goes on from MU185133.1 coordinate 58,949, forward strand.
AACCTCTCTTCTAATTTATCAGTTTGCAACTTTCCTAGGAGAACATAATTATAATCTTTGACTGTTAGGCAGTAATTTGAAATTTTGATTAAACCTTCTGTGGAATGCCTTAAAGCACTATGTGTTTCTCTTGTAAGTTTGCCATCACCAAAATCACAAGCCTTCCACCTATCTAGCCATGCAACTATATCTTGCAGATATTCAAAAATATGGTTGGAATTTTTAATTACTGGCTGCTGAAATTCGTTCTTTCTTCTTAGCCCCTTCAGTGGAGTTTTAACATTAACGATATCCCACCATTTGCATATTATCTCGATGTAATCAGCAGTGTCTTCATAATTTTGTAATAAAATTTGTGGACCAAACTGGCGCAAAGCAGCGACAATGCTACAGTTAACCCATTAACGCCCAAATTATTTTTTGTTAAAATATGTTTGTAAAAAATTGGTGTTGTAGTGTTTGGAACCTCAGAAACCATAATACATCAATGAAAAATTGAAACAACCCTTATTTTTTTCAGAAAGCGGTGTACTATAAATAGGACGCTGGGAGAATATGACATAAAATTAAAAAACATATATATTTTTCAATTTTTTAAATCATCATATAAAAGTACACATTTTCGACACGTTTGCGAAAATCGCAACTCTCTATCATTAAAAATAAGCGAGATACCCCGCAAAAGTGTTGAAATTGAGACACCCTGTACAAAAAATAGTGATAAAAAACTATGTATTATATAATAAAAAAATAAAATAAAAAATATTTAAAAAATTATGGTTTTTGGATTTTTTGGTGATATTTCGGAAAACATTTGGTACATAAGGTAACATTGCATTTGCTGCAAAATGTCAGTGGTTTGCCTGGACAATTTGGATATTGGCATCGGCGTTGCTTTTCGCGTTTTTCAAGAAAGTGTCCTCGTTCATCAAACCTAACACCGTCAGAAACTTTTGATCTAGAGGTTGAAGGAAAACTAACCGGTCTACCTTTTAGGATCCGTTTGCCGTGACCAATTTTTAGATATTCTATTGCAATAGATCTTCTAAAATCCTTTATGGAAATTGATTTCTTGCCGTGTTTAGCCAGGTACAGCAGAAAGCCATTTACAACAGCCATATCAATGACTCGCATTATTAGGCACCAATACCATTTTTTACCCCTCACCGAAATACCGTGTTTTTCTAAGAGCCAATCATGATGGTCTACACCCCCCATATATCGGTTATAGTTAGAAATAACTTTTGGCTGAGGAACAGCAACTCGCTCTTTTTTTTCTCTGTTCCACCGAGGAGCAGATGCTAGGGGCTCAACTGTATCAAAATTAGTTGCTAAAGTAACACATTTATTGTCATTCCACTTGACGATAAATATATTATTTTTTCGATCAAAATGAAAATCATAGGCACCGCGTCCAAGTTTTTCAAGTTCTTTAGTAGGCTTGAGTGGACATTTTTGTGTTCGATTTTCTCTAAAGGTCCCTGTAGCTCGCAAACCTAAACTCTTTAGTTCACTCAATAATGAGTGACTACTGAAAAAATTGTCGAAATAGACACAATGACTTTTAGGATATTCTACAACAGATAACATTTTTTTTACTACTCTAGTGCCAAGAGGCTCTGTTGAATCCGTTTGATCTCTTCCGCAATATAGTGAGAAATTGAAGCAATAACCGTCACTTCCGCACATAGCCCATAATTTATAACCAAACCTAATTGGTTTGGCTCTAATAAATTGTTTTAACGAATGATGTCCGTAGTAACGAACAATCATTTCGTCGACAGATAGATTTTCCTGGAATACACCCCATTTAGAAAAATTTGAGTTTACCATGGAAATAAGAGGTCTGATTTTAAAAGTTTTGTCGTGCTTATTATCAGCCGCCTTAGAGTTATCCTGAAAGTGAAGAAGTGACTTTATTTCTAGATACGCATTACGACTCATGGCATTACGAATCAAGGGTATACCTAAATCCTCATCCTCAGACCAATAGTCCCTTTCACTCGGTAATTTATGATACCCGGAAAAAATCAAAAAACCCAAAAAAATTTTGATTTCGTCTACTGTAATAGTAAATGTATGCTTATTTTTTTGATGGGCATATCTTATAGTTTCTTCTACAATCATCTTATAAACATTTTCATCAAAAAACTGTTCAAAAATATTTACAGGAGTCGCCTCCTGTAACTGCGCCTTTAGTACATCAAATTTTTGATTTTGATTCCTTGTATCTTGTATTGGGTCACACAGATATTCCGGATAAATATTTTGCCAGTCTGTCGTGACTTTTACTTTGGAAAATGTAATTTTTTTTTGAGTTTTTGCGTTTCTTCTAGTAAGCAAGGTCGCTAAGGGCACTTCCCAATCATCGTCGTCATCGTCTACAATATCATTCTCATTGGGACGATCATCAATGATATCAACTTCAGTGCTTCCTGGAATGTCGCTGACAATAGGTGTGCTAAAATCATCATCATCAAAGTCCTCCTGATCCGTCAACTCATCAACCTCAGGAGGTAGGGCAAGAATGTCTGCTTCAATCTCTTCCGAAAAACAATATTCCATGGCTTCTTCAAGAGTTTTAAATGTTTTGTTGCTCATGTTGTTCTACTTCACGAACAAGTCTGCAAAAAATATTTGCAAGGGTAAACATCATTGCAACGCCCAGCGTCATATTTATAAGACACCAAAACTTTGAGGTTAGAATACAAAACGTTTGGATAAACATAATAAAACTAATAGTATATAAAGCCATGTTGGTCTACTAGGTCGCCAAAAAAATACAAATATTTTACTTACCAACTTTGGAGTACACAAAAACACTAAAATGGGACGATAGTGCACGGATGTAAAAAATACGTAATGTTTACTTATCAACAGGCGGACGAAAACTACTAAATTTCTGAATTAAAATCGAATGAAAACAATTCCAATCGATCTATTTTTAGAATCCTTCTACCCGATATGCATCGCGTACGTTGATGTGGTGAAAAAAAAATTATAAACACATTGTCATATAAATAGGACGCTGGTCGCTAATGGGTTAAATACTTGTAAAGCTAATTTAACATTTTGTCTCTCTATTGAAGTAGGATATAAAGCCTATCCATATTTTAATAGTTCGGTTTGTTCCTTACGGTGAAGCTCTTTTAGACAATTGAATGATGCTACTTTTATATCAGCCTCACCGTCGGTCGCAGGCAGCATAGGGTATTTCATTGATTGCACAGGTTTTTGATTCAGCCAATTTTCGATGTTTTCTAAAATGTGAACGGTATCAATAATGTATAATAAGGGTCTTGTTGGATCCTTTGGATTAGAATATTCATTAAGAACTGCAGGAGGATCAGGAAAGAGAGACATAGCCTTATTATTAATTGCATGATTGTCAGTTATCACAGATAAAACCTCAAAGCCAATATTTTCTAGCTCAATTATAACTTTATTTATAAAAATATGTAAATCTTCAGTTTTTTATGTTTTCACTGAAAGTATATGGGCTACTTCTTTGAATGTAGAATGCATACTATAATTCATAAAAACATGAGCTGATTTAGCACACTCTTATTGGTTATAAGCTCCTCCTACAATGTTTCCACACTCATAATCCTTGTACGGTTCTATATGAATTTCATCAATCATAAGCGTTACTGTTTTGTCATTCGCTTCTAAATACTTGAATTTTGAAGCAACATAACTCAAAAATGTTGATTCTGACTGTTCCAATTGTGGATTTGTTAATAAACCAGAACAAATCGTCTTGATGGTGCGAAGTGAAGGGATTGTTATATGTATTGTCCAGAACTACGTAAAAATTTATATGTATGTGGTGATATTGAAAATAAAATACTACAAAAAAAGGTGATCTCACAACTATATCGTAATCTGTATTTAGATGTGGTTTTTAATAATAATATTTGCTCTTTTAGAAATGCAATAGAATCCTTTTTATCTGGGATTTGATCTGTCACCAATGTTAATATATCACTTACAGTGTTTAAATTATTTTCTACAGAACGCTGTTCGGTAGGTTGTTTTAGAAAATAAGCAGCTTCAATGAGAACTTTCTCTACAGTATTAGCATCATGTACTTCAAGAGGTAAGTGTAGTTGGCTCTTGTCTTGACACACAACTTTGTTGACAGCAGCGCCCATTTGTTCTATTGATATAAACAGATCTTCAGAAATAAAGACAATACAGTTTAAGTGAGCTTGAGGAGCTTCATCAATATTAATAAAGCATATATTATGTTTGCCCTTTGCTATCAACCAGCATTCATTAAGCTGGGCTTTTATTATTTTGCTGTAAGCTTCATCGAGTGAAGAGAAAGATTTATCAATTTGATAGGCTTCGACAGCCTTAATAGTTTCAGCTAAAACTGTTTCAATTTGCTGGTTTTGCTTCAGGGCACTCTCTTTTAGATGTCTGGGGTTTGAATTTTGATAGGTAGCTGGGACAATTAGGCAGAATACTTGGTACTGCACCTAAGTATTAAAAATAATTATCAAACAATTTACCTAATTGTAAACAAGCAAAAATTAAGTATAACCTTTTATCAAGCGTGGACGCTTCAGCTCTACGGTTATAACTTGTCCTATAGATTCCATAATATGGGTTGTAGCGTTGACCCCTATTCTCAGCCAACGGTTGTAGCCCTTTCAATTTCGTTAAGCCTAAAGTGGAGTTCACACACCTAAAATATACCTATATTTACTTGAATTGCCTGCCTTAGATCAAGACGTCAAGACAGTTAAGGTACGCGCGCATTTGTTCGCATCGGACGGACGCATCGGACACACGGAATGGATGAAAATTATTATTTGCCTTCTTTTAAATGAGATAAAGCACATACATACGTATCGGACGCATCGTAAGCACGGAAATCCGCTGAGAATAATTGAAAAAGAATTAAATCCGTAAATCCGTCATTCGCAGTGCTACCATGGATGACGGATTATTAATTACTTTGGTACAACAATATAGCGAACATTATAATTTAAAAAATAAGGATTACAGTAATCAGCAAAGGCGCCAGAATATATGAGATGAAATTGGGCAAATATTAAAACAACCAGGTACGTAGACAAAACATTACCTATTTAGGTAATAGTTTTTCTCCAAAACTACTTTACTTTTATGCTGGAAATAGCTTAAAGTGGTCTATTATTAAAAACCTTATTTTAGACCGGGGAAAAGACAGTTTAACACCTTTTTACAAGCTTTTATTTAACTTGACTTGTTAGTATGTATGTATGTGTGGGACAAATCTTGAAACTGAATTTCAAACCACTTCTACATATCCGATTGACTTCAAATTTGGTAGGGGTTTATAGTTCCGATGGCAATACAAAACTATAGTGTTGTTAAGTTTACACCTTCAAGGGTAGGGGAGGGGACACTATTTAAAGTATGTCCAATTTCGTTTAAAATTGGTATATAGGGTTTTTTTTTTAAGATGAGCAGTAATTGCGGAGGGGAACACCCGGCAAATTACTCACTCTGCACCAAAAATCCTAATTTCAAAAAGCCATTACCCCAAACAAGACCAGTAACCAATAACATCTCATACGCACAAATCACGCACCCACAACAAGAAACCAAACCAATCACTACAGTACCAAGAAACACAATTAAAAACACAAAAAATGACACAAATACGAATGCGATGCAGCAATCTAACGGTTTAATGACTCTCCTAGCAATGTCCGAACAGGACATAGTAGCAAAAATTAATAGAATAACTAACTTAATAAACAGCAATCAAACACTGAAATTATTCGCTAATTTCAGTGGCTAACTCGCATTCGTAAGGAACACTTACGCACACAACACGAACACAATTAAAAATTAAAAAACTCAAAAAAAAATCAGTCTTATCTTCAAAAAACCCAAAAAAAAATCAGTCTTATCTTCAAAAATTTTCAAAATCTCAAAATTTTCAAAATTCTCAAATTTTTTTTCAAAATTTCTAAAACCTAAAAGGTTCGTTCAATTCATAAAATTAAAAATTTCAAAACTCTAAAAACTCAATAATTTCAATCTAATAATTTTCAAAATTTCTAAAATTTTTTAAATTCAAAAATCATTAACATACAAGAATGATCCCCATAACAGCTGGGGATGAGAGCATCGCTAATGCCCTAGGCCGGGTTCCCGCCTAAAAACGGGGGTGTACAGGCATTAAGGGACTGCACGGGGTAGCTCGCCGTATGGGCTCCATGCGTAGAAGTAGGGTCAGGGGGTAACACCCCGAGTATCACGTGCAGTTCTTTCCTGGGGTGGCCGATTTGGACTTGCGGAGAAATCAACAAAATCCAAATCGATCAGCCTCGCCTAGGTGTCTACAGCAATTCTCTCATCTGCTCAAATCGCAAAAAACAAACAACACTAGTTCCATCACTAACGGCTCCAAGGCGTTCAAAGCATTCCTTCTTCACTAGGTCTCTTCGAATCCCAGAACACAGGCTTCAAGATCAACCCAGCAAATTCCACTAACTCAAACCAGCAAGGACCATAACAGTGAGCCATAAGTGCACTAGCACAATGCGAAATCACAATGACGGATGAGCATTACGGTTTTTTTTAAATCAGATTTAAAAAATTCTAAATGGCCGATTTTTAGGCAGAGAAAACTAAAGTCAGAATCTAAAAAGAATAAAAAAATATTGTGAAAAACAAGATTTTATTAAACAATTCACTAAAACAATAAAAAAAATTACAGGTAGATTACTATAACTGAAATTAGGCTTGTTTAGAAGCCATGTTTGTGACAAGCTTTTAAATCTGCTCATTAACATCTAAAAAATTGTTTTTCTTGACTGATTTTTTTAATTTTTATCGTTTTGGTGTATTGTTTTATAAAAGCTTCTTTTAAAAAATGTTTTATTTTTTATATAAATTTATTTAAAAATAAATAAATGTTATTGTTCTATTAATCTGTATAGTTATTTATTTTTAAAATAAGATTATTACAGTTCAGTATTAAATATTCTTCCTTGTCGAACTCTGTTTATTTGCCACTCTACGCTACCTACGGGTGAATTAAAATATCCGATTGATTCCCGAAAAGTACTATTTTGCTTTTCTATGGTTGGACGTAACCTATTTAAAAGATCATAGAATTTTTCATGAGTCCTCCGAAAGTATTGGAAAAATTTTGCTTCACCTCTTATCAAATCGTCAAACAGGGTATGAAATTCTCCATAGAGTTTTCTCTTGATATTTATATTATGGACCCAAATTCGTTTCTTCCTTTTCTTCGCCATTTGTTCTTCATGTTCAAATGCGCATGCAATCGCAAATATTTCTTCTTCAGAACTACTAATTTTAAATTTCAAAAACAAACGCAAAAGAGAGAAGTTTCGTACTAGCCCGTTTCTTCTTAAATTTTTATATATTATATATAGGTACCTTAGAAAATTCGAATATATTATTTCCTTATAATGAAGTATTTATATGAAGAAACTTGACAGTTTATAACTGACTGAAGCAAACATCTTCTACTAAATATTTAGCAGTATATAATATATTTAATATTTTGGCACAATTCCATTGGTAGTAGCTAATATAATACCTACATTGAAAGAAATGAAGAAACACATATGTTATGTTTTAATTTAAATGGAATATAGGAATTATGTGATAATGCAACCGATAAATAACTACAATAGTTTTCTCCTGCATAGTAAAAAACGCTAACTGAGAATGATAAAATTACAAGATCAATCGACTTACCTGTAAGGAAGATCGATCGGAATTATCCGAGCATCTCCGCCGTCCCTCATTACACTTTGTAGTATACAACTTTTTCCCAATCGGTACAATTTTTAAAGAAGTTATCTAAAAACATGGTGATTCAGCCGACCCTGGCTAGCCGCTCGAGCTCATCGCCTTGATGCGTCATTACAATTTTGGTTCATGAGATTTTTGATTACATTGCATTTGGGGTGAAAGGGAGAAGGTAAAGACTGGGTGGGTTTGTAATGAGGGACGGCGGAGATGCTCGGATAATTCCGATCGATCTTCCTTACAGGTAAGTCGATTGATCTTGTAATTATCCTTCGCATCTCCGCCGTCCCTCATTACACTTTGTAGATGTTTAAAGTATTTGCGATGTAATCTACATTAACTGAAAATTGCGATATTTCTGTAGTCCTAGATACTAAACTAAAATTCAAATTTATAACCATTAGATTTAATAACACACATATGAAGGTACATATCATGTTTAACGCTTAACTGATATTAACCTTTAATTTATTTTTAATACTATACCAATATTCTTATGTAATATGATAACAAGTTGGTAAGTAAGTTATAATTGTAGCTTAATATTTATATGATTCCTTAGAAATTATGGTTCAATAAACAAGATGCAAATCCAATGGGATTACCCACGCCAAGTTTGTTATAGAATTTTGAGAATACTTTTCATTTTTCTGTCGAGCCAGCTGTCCTCTGAATGGTTTGTAATGTAACTCCCATTTTTTGAGCTGCTGAAGTTGCCCCGTGTCGCGTGCTGTGTGCCCCAAAGATGTCCGTTATACTGCTGGCTCTTAGTATTAACTTGACCTATCTGATAATGGTTTGACTGCTGTCTGGGTGATAGGGCTTTTTGTGAGTGAGTATTACATTTTCTTTGGTTTTGCTACTTGTGGTATCGATTGCATCTGCAAATGCAACGATCTATTAGCATATTTACAGTATCTGTGAATGCCGTCGTTTCTGTTTTTGAACAGAAAAATAGGTATGTTCACTAGCTGCAACTGCAATTGCAGATAGTGGAGGGTACGATCGATTGTATCTGCTAACTATTCACCTTTTATTGACTGGTAGCACCCTTTTACCTTTTGTGCGTTCTATGTAAGTCTCTAATAGTGTGGCTATACATAGTTCAGGTTGATTAGTAAATTAAGGTAATATCAAATTAGGTTGAAGCCTGTTTAAGCCACTTGCTTTTATTTTATCCGGGAATCTGATTTCAATTATGTATTCATATTTAAAAATATTGTCTATTTTTACTTCCGGGTTGTCCGTGATTTGTGTGCCGTTATTAGTATTAAGAGTGTTACTAGCTTTAAAGTTAGATTTGTAGATTTAAGGATTCGTGAGGGTACATGCTCTTTAAGCGCTGTAGAACTGGGTAGGAATCCCAAGTAATTGAGTATTTTGGTTTTTGGGGTCTTATGTTAAATGTTCCATTGAGAAACCTTTTTATAACCGCTTCGTCTTTTGTTTAATATTCAATATTGGAGAAAGTGCAGATTTGTGTGAGTTCATGGTAGAGTAGGATGACTCCGAAGACAATTGAATGTTTAGGAGCTCAAGAATAAGTTTACGGTTTTGTTATTTATTTGTTGGCGCTTAGAAAAACAGAAATTCCCCTATTTATTGTAAGTATTTCCGTATTGTTTGAGGGCGCTATCTGTCAATGAAGAAATAATCACTTTTATCGCTTCATTAGGTACGCTTTGTTATAGAAAGGCTCTCCTGACAATGAGGAAGTTTCATCAATTTTTTATTTTTTATTTTATTTTTATTTATTTTTTTTATTATTGCTGATTTCGATAGCCCATGAAAAATAAGTGAACACGTGTTTTTTCTTTTTTCCATAAGCCGAAAAATGAGGCAGATACAATGCCTTGAGATGTGCTTATGACGTCATAATACACATGAATTGTTACGTCACACCATGCATAGTATATCTATATATACAAAACTAAACACTGGTATAGCTCTTGTAATATTCATCTTTAGTGGAAATAAAAAATACGTATCGATTTCTTTTTCACTGTTCTATAGTTTGCAATAAAAAATAATCAGTTTAATTTCTCAGGAGACTTCTAATTACCCTACAGCCTGGGAAATGTTCTTCCACAATGGTTGTTTCTCTCTGCAAGGAGATCTGAGTAAGTATTTTTCAGGGTAAAAGATAATAGACTGTTCTGCCAGTAGGTCCCTTTTCTCTTGTATAAACCCCAAAAATGAGCATGGTTGCGGGGGAATAACTACGCTTTTTTCGGAATTTATATAAAACCTAAATCTTGTAATGTTTGTGTAAATTTATTTATACTTTTAAGCTATTCTCTTTTGAATTACCAATAACTAGCCAATTGTCTAAGTAGTAACAGTTTTTATACCCTTTAATTTTACATATCTTACAACTGGTTTCAGTTTTGTGAAAAGATATGGAGCTGTACATAAACCAGATGAAACACAATTAAATTGGTATAGTACGTTGCAAAAAACGAATCTTAACAACTTTTTTGACTACTGTGCATAGGGATAAGGAAATATGCATCTTTAAGAGATCAGTTTTCCCCAAGAATGCGTATTTTGAAATTAAATGTTTTGCCGTCCTATGTAGTCTTCTACTTTGCTAACAGGAGTGGTGTCCTATTGAAAGGGATTTTATAATCCTGTACCCACTCTATTATTGAACTGTTTACCTTTAATTTCTGCCAATTTTGAACGTATAATTCTAGTTCAGACGGTTGGCTAATTAAATTATTGAAAGGGAGGGCTAAGGCACTAATCCCACGGACTATAGTTGTTTCTGTAATTGATACAGTAGTTGTGTTGGCAGAATTTAGTACTCTCTTCGAGATTTAATTTTGATGGTCTGAGGACATTGCAGTTGGCAGCTGATGGATACTTCTCTATCATACTGTTTGTTTTTTTTATACATATATTTTAGCAGGTGTGATTTCGTCGGTTTTTTTTTGTTTTTGCCTACACCTACACAGCTAGGTGGTCGTTACTTTGTTCAGGACCATCTGGTGCTTCTGATGTTGGTAAGTTTGATTCGGATAAGTTATTTCCTCAGCTAGCGTGAGAGGATCTTCTAATGCATTTGCAAATGCAAAAGAGTTTCCTTGGTTTTGCTACTTTTGATATCGATTGCATCTGCAAATGCAACGATCTATTAGCCTATTTACAGCATCTGCAAATGCTGCAATTTCTGTTTTTGAACAGAAAAATAGGTTCATGAATATGTTCACTATCTGCAACTGCAATTGCAGACAGTGGGTACGATCGATTGTATCTGCTAATACAACGAACTATTCACCTTTTTGCTTGCTGCTTAACCCTGGTTATGCTTTCGACTGCATCTGCAAATGCAACGATTTTTTAACATATTTACAGTATCTGCAAATACTGTAATTTCTGTTTTGAATAGAAACCAAGAGTGTAATAATTCGCTACCTCCAATGCAATGATTTTATGTAAGAGGGTTGCAATCGTATGGTGGTTATTTGTTTTTGGTGGTTATTTGTTTTTGTATCTGCAAATACATAGCACTATACCGTTTTATTTTTGTCAGTACATATATCCTTTACATCGGCAAATGTAGGGATATAGTGTGCCTCTAACTACTCTTTCATAATATACCTACTGGGGTGGAGGCTGTTGGGGGCCCTTCACATCTGCAAATGTGAAGGCCAATTTTAGTTAAAGTTAATCTGCAAATGCGAATTTGTAAATAGGTATTATTATTATTCATTAATATCTCCTGCAAGCAATGTTTACTCCAATTTTTTCCCTCACCGGACGGCTCATATCAACACGAATTGTTTAAAAATAATGCGTTCCGGTATTACATTGCTTCGACAAAGCCGAACGATAACATTCCCCCTTTTTCCCTTAATTTTGGGTTAGCCTTGGGTTAGTTTTGGTTAGCACTTTTAGTTCTTGTTGATTGAGCCTCCGTTGCGAGCAAAGCCGACGGAGGGCCATGCAAAGCTATAATAATACCCAACTTGGGATTTAGTCGCTCGTAAATTATGCGTCAGCTTGCCTTTGTGGCTAGTTTTTAGGGGTTAATTTCGTGAGAAAAGGGCACTCTTCGACTTACTCAAATTTTTTTATTTATTTATTTTTTTTTTGAAAAGTATTTATTAATACAGTAATAACAATATACATAGTCTTCATTCCTCTAGACAGTGTTTTTGAACACTGGTATTGAGGATAATTGCATTTTAGTAATAATAACAGTATGATTTCCTATAAACTCTCTAGTATTGTGGCTATGAATATCCTTTGAAAATATTATGATAATATTTTATTTTTGAGTTTTATTTATTATCCTGTAGATAAGTTTATTCTGTTAAAATTTTAATACCTTATGTAATTGCCATACTCTTAAATTTTCATATAGATCTGCAGTATGAGTCAGTGGATCATAATTAAATATAACTTTGTTTTTTGTTTTGCAATATTTGCATCGAATCGAATTGTAGTTTATAGTCCCACATGTGCCCCATACGGGGATCAAATATCGAAAACGTGATAATACGAAGGCATTATAACCATTTGTTTCTATTTTTTATATTCCTTTATATGGTATAAACCTTTTATTCTATGTAAAACATTAATAAATGTGCAGGCCGACCGGTATATATTTCCTTAGTCAGCCTTTTGTTTGTGTTATGTAAACACTTTTTGTGATTGAATAGTATTTCTTTGGTAGGATGTACGATTAGACGAGATTACTAGAGAACGGTTCGAATAGCTCGTATCGTTAACTGTTGCTTATTACTTATATTCATTTCGATATAATATATTTCAATTCCGAATATATTGTTTGATTCTGTGTAATTGTGCACAGACGACAAATGTAACAATGTTTTGTCATGCCTTTGTAAAGGGTTTTTCAATAAGGGCGGGTCGATGTTGAAATGGAATAAAACAAGCTGTGTGTAAAGTATTAACGAAATTCTATTTTTATTTAAAAGACCTATGTATGCCATTATGTATGGAATATGACATCGTTCAAATGTCCGCCGCGGCTTCTCACGGTGGCACGGATCCGAGTGGTCCAATTTTCAATGACTCTGTCGCATAGATCCGGCTGAATTTGAGCGATGGCCTGGGTTATGTTGACTTTAAGGGCATCGGTCGATTGCGGCTTATTGGCATAGACCTGCGACTTCAGAAAACCCCACAGGAAATAGTCTAGCGGGGTCAAATGGCACGATCTTGGTGGCCAATTCACGTCACCTCTGCGAGAGATAATCTTACCCTCAAATTGTTCACGCAGAATGTACATCGTGGCGTCCGCTGTGTGGCACGTAGCGCCGTCCTGCTGGAATGCGTTCACGTCCATATTGTCCAAACTGGGCCAAAGGAAATCGGTTATCATCATTCTGTAGCGGTCGCCGGTGACGGTGATGGCCTCACCAACGTCGCTTTCGAAAAAGTACGGACCGATGACGCCGCCGCTCCAAAATCCGCACCAAACGGTAACTTTTTATGGATGCATTGCCACCTGGTGAACCTCCTGTGGGTTGGCGTCGTCCCATATACGGCAATTTTGCTTGTTTACATAGCCATTCATCCAAAAATGCGCCTCATCGCTAAAGATGATTTTTCGGCCAAAATTGTGGTCCTCTTCCAAACGCTCCGAAGCCCAGTCAACAAACAAGCGGCGTTGTCTATGGCCATTAACTTTGAGCTCCTGGGTCCATTGGATCTTGTGCGGGTACCGGCTCAAGTCCTGACGCAAAATTCGCCAAGTTGAAGTCTGCGAAAGGCCGAGTTCTTGTGCACGGCGAGGAATTGACTGCCTCGGGTTCTCCTGCACACTTTCGCGGACAGCGGCGATGTTCTCAGCCGATCTGGCATTTCTTTGACGTACAGGTGTTGGCTGATTGTTTACCGAACCGGTCGTCTCGAATTTGGCCACCAAACGTTGGAGAGTCGACTTTGAAGGGCCACCGCGTTTGCCGTAAAATGGCCGCAACGCGCGCAACGTTTGCACTAACGAACCTTCATTTTGATAATAAAGTTTTATCATTTGGACGTGCTGCTCAATCGTGTAACTTGTCATTGTGATTTGGCATCAGTGACTGAATAATAAACAACAATTTAAACAAACGCCGCCAAAACAACATGGCCGCCACAGTCTGCCTACTTCGACCCGTCCCAATTGAAAAACCCTTTATATAAATAGCAGTTTGTTAGTATAATTCAAATCGCAGGGAGCACATTTAATTTTTTTTACCGATTCATTCGCATTTTTGGCTGTAACCCGTTCGCACTCTATTTTATTCTAATAAGTATAGTTAGTTTTAAAAGTTTGAGAGTATTTTCCATTTTAATTTTATTAAGTAAAAAAATAAGGGTTACAAGTGTCTATTTATTCATAATACTACAGTTTAGTATTATACACATTTAGTTTGCTTTTATACGAGAGATTCTGTTTTTATATATTTAAGATAACCAGGTATTTATGTATATTTGAAATTTTGGCATATAATCTTATATGGACTCACCCCCTGATTCGCTTCTTCCGATGAATATTGCCCCCTTTTTTCGCCTCCTTTGCGAGCAAGACGTATCACTAACACTTCACTATACTAGAAATACGATTTCTAGGCATTTTTCTTCTTAAAACCTAAAGAAAGAACCGATTTACGGATTCTTGCTTGTCACCGACAGGTACAAAATTGTAATGACGCATCAAGGCGATGAGCTCGAGCGGCTAGCCAGGGTCGGCTGAATCACCATGTTTTTTGATAACTTCTTTAAAAATTGTACCGATTGGGAAAAAGTTGTATACTACAAAGTGTAATGAGGGACGGTGGAGATGCGAAGGATAATAGTAAATATATATCCTATAAATATCCTCGAAAAATTAACCTTAGGTTTTTCTGACTCATTATTGACATCTATAATAGCTGCATCTAAATAATTACAATAATTGCCGGTTAAGTAATCAACATATTTAAAACACACATAAGTGAAAAACTATATTTCTTATCGAGCAAGAAAATAATATATACATGAAATAATTAGTCGTATCTAAGTAAGCAGATATTTATGGTTAGTACAATAAATTTATGCCAGTCAGAAAATGTTTTTTAGAGTTGCCGCTATTCTCTGCATTTCTACGTTGTGGTTGATTATTTCGACTGATTGCATATGTTTATATATAAAAGACTGCAGTAATGTAAGCTGCAAAAATGTAACCAGTTGCCCCGAAGGAGAAACGTTAATACCTGCTCGGAAGATATGTGGCCCCTGTTGTAGCTACTGTGCTCCAGTCATTAGTAAGTCCATCATAGTATTTACAATGAAGATACAAATAAGTTAATATTTTAAGAACTGGATGATAATTTCTATTTAATAACTTCTATCAGATGACTTATTATTACTCTCCATAGTGGCTTAAAGCAGAACCAATCAAAACCTGCTTCAAATCCATATACGCCAAAAAGGTCCATAAATACCTGCCTAAAGTATATTGACTCAAAGAAAATTTTCTTCAAATGGTTCTCTTGCTATTATTGTTTGCTCGTAAATTGGGCATTCGAATGTGATTAGATTATTTTATGGTATACGTATTTAACTTACTAGATATCAAGTCAAGAGGCAACGTTTTCACTTTTGCTGTTCTACTTATAGTTGCTAACTCATGTTGATAGGGTATTTTATTTTTAAAAACCACTGCTGTGACAAAAAAATATTATTGGGAGACATTATCTTAATTAATTATCATATATTATTATAGGAAAGCTACAAACGCCTCAATATAAAATATTCGTTATACCGGCATGGCAGGCTTCGTTTAGCGAATGGGTTGAAAATGCATTTTATTTGGGTCTTTTTTTAATACCCAATATATTGCGGAATTGAAAATTATTACGAATACTTTTACAATATTAATTCTGCAGACTATATTGCTAGGTACCAAAGACAATACTACTACGTTGCCTTTGTAGGTACCTAGAAAACTTAATTTCTGTATGTACCCGATATGAAACTAATATCAAACACCAAAGAGTAAAACAAACAAAACAAATGCAAAAGAAACAAAAAAAATCAGCTCTAAACATCACCAAGCAAAAAAAGACAAAATAGTCAAAACAATGTTGAAAATTTTTCTCTGCATGAATTTTTTTTCCTACTACCGTGCGTAAAATAGTCATTTTACGCACTCTCTAAGATTCGTAAAATATACCTTTTCCTATGCAGTGCGTAAAATAATTTGTTTTACACCTAGTGCGAAAAGTAATTTAGTAATATTTTTATTTTTTCATATTTTTCGGTAGTAGAATAAATTTTGTATGCTACTCATGTGCAAACACTTTTTTTTATTCATGGGATTGTCGCATGAGCCGTAGGCCAATTCATAAAAAAGGGTCACTTTACACACTTGTTGCTTAAATAACTATTTTGTTAGCCGTCGTCACTTTCACTGCTATTGGCAATTTATTGTAGATTTTAACACCAAGATATTCAAAGGATCTAAGATTTAAATTTGTGGTACTGTTAAGGATCTGTAAGTTTCTTTCAACATTAACCCTGGTAGATTAAGAGGGTCTGACATGTTCTCCCATCATTGTAGAATTTTGGTATACACATGAACAAACACTCAAAACAAATAAACATCTTGTTGAAGGGATCTTATCACTATAAAATTGACAAGGTTAAAACATTTTTTCTTTTCTAAAAAATAATTTTGAGGATATAATTTTGCACTGTTTTCAAAGGTTTTAATGTATTTTCATATAAACTTGCCCATACAGTTATAGCATATCTCAAAAGGGACTTTACAAGAGCTCTATAAACACAAATTAAGAGATGTTCATTCAATGTCCCCCTGATGATATAAATTTTTCGAATTAATTTTCTAATATTACTAGTTAACCTATAGACACATGTAGCTTCCATTTGAGGTTCTGATCAATGATTATTCCTAAATATGTTGTACCTCTTTAATGTCGTTTTCAAATCCATTTACCTTTATTATATAAAAATTGGGGCGATTTGTCATTGTTAGGGAGAAAGCTATATATTTGGTTTTGTCAACATTCAAGGTGAGTTTAAAAGTATCAAGCCACTTTTTTATTTTATTTAGACCATGGGAGGCGTTCGTGAATATTTCCTTCCATGTTTCCCCCATAAAAATTACAGCGGTGCCATCCGCGTAGGATACCACCATACCATTTTCCAGTAGAATATTAGCCAATGAATTAATATATAAAGAGAAAAGCAAAGGACCGATAACCGTGCCTTGTAGAATGCCAATTAGAAGTTCTAAGTTATTCTTAGATATATTATTGATTTTTGTCATTTGCTTTCGACCTGTCAGGTAGCTCCCAAAGACGTTCGACACAATATCTTGTGACCCCATACATGATTAAAACATCAAGAAGAGAGTAATGAGGCACCGTGTCAAAAGCTTCGGCAAGGTCGAGGAAAGCATTTATACTTGTCTTACCAGTATCAAGGTGCTTTGTGAGCGTTCTTGCAAGTCTGCGAAAAGTTTCAGCAGCATTAATACCGTTACGAAACCCAATCTGATTCTCGGATAGAATGTCATTAGCAGATAAAGAGTTAGCGAGTCTCTCTATTCACGTCTCAAATATTTTTGCAAAATTTATTATCATACAATATTTTATTAATTATCATATCTTTTATTTATTTTTTCCTAGGAGAAGTAGCATATGATGATCCAGCGACATGTTTTTATGCCGAGGGAGATGTGGTTTACAACACAACATGCCTGAAAAACCAAAAATGTTGTCCTTTATATAGAAAGTGTATCGATATATCACAGACTTGCCCAGATGATTAAAATATTGATTTTGAATTAGTGTAACAATCTAAATAAAATAAAATATTATTTCTACTGATAGTAGTATTTATATCCTTCTAAAATTGTACCGTTTAACATATTTGATCAAAGAGCAACTTATAGGTCGATTTGGATATCTACGAATATTTGATATTTGATAATATATGGCAAAAGAGGCATACCGACTAAAATAGACAAAAGTGCATTTGGATGGTGTTTATTAAAAAGGTACCAAAGGCCATTTTGACGTTTTGAGAATACGAGCAATAACCAACTTAATTATGTAGCAAAATATCTAATTAAATGTTTAAACAAATTATGCTTTCCTCTCAAAGAAATAATCAGTAATGCTTATTTGCCGCAATTTGACTGGTATTATATATGACTACTTATAACCATTAAATTTCCTCTTTTAGGGTGTTGGTTCCTTTTTAATAAATGCCTAATCTAGTGATGATTTCTTATAAAGGGAATCACACCACATTTTTGATGTGTAAACATCTTACGCGGCGGTATGAGGGTAAATCTCGGGAAAATAGACGGAAGTGTAAAAGCGTATGTGACATCATAACCATGCGCAGTCTACTTCAACGCCTCCTTGTAAAACGTATTCTCTCTAATGCCAGAATATAGGCAACCAATTCCAAATAAGTGGTTACCTATATTCAGGCGTCACGCGGCCTGACGTGGCATTAGATTTTCATGATGTCGATATAGGATATTAAATGAAGAGTGAAGGCTGTGTGCATGTACGAAATGTACTAAATGAAAAACTTTTGTATTCCATGCATAAATGCATGGAATACAAAAGTTTTTCATTTAGTAGATATAGGATATGTTTACACATCAGTGTCACGAGTACTAGCAGACTTGCACATTTTTTTTTTATTTTGGCTATCGCTTAGTTTTATTTACAGAATTAAATTTGGATATTTTAAAAAGGACTTTATTCAAAATGCATGTTACAGAAAATACAGAGATACAGAATGGTAAAAAATTATGAACGTCATAAAAAAGAAAAAAAAGCGCCTAACACACTTATATTTTATTTTCCTCCAGAGTTTCCAGTTCAAAATCGGGCGTAACTTCAAAAGCGTCTAAAACATCTTCAAAATCAGAAGTTATACCTGTTTGTATAAGGGCCTAACATCATTGAATTTTTCTACCCTTCATAGGTTTACTAATATCAACTTCCAAAAAATTATCTTCCTGAGTAAGATTTAGTTTTTTCAATTTTTATAACTTTGCTCCTCGGGCCACTGACTTTTTCTTTTGTTTGTTTCCGATTAACGATTCGTTTCTCAATATCAACGGTTGAAAAAAAGTCTGCTACTTCCATGTTGTATATTATAAAACAGTTTCTTCTTTCTCAGTTTACGATAATGGAATGGAACTCCTTTAAAGTATATATTCGTACTTGTTGTTTAACTACTCGTTCTAGCTGTCCAAACTTTATATCCGATGACCCGATTCGAGGTATTTAAAATAAATAATTTGAATGTGGGATGGATATGAAGGACGGTTTTTAAAAGCAGCATGATTTTGATGTTGCGGTTATAGCTTCCGCAGCTATCTAACCAAAGAATGAACTTCTAAATGCCATTTCTTAAGTGTGCCTCAATAAACTTTTTCAAACATGAGACCACTTCTTGAGCTCCCATACCAGTAATACCTTCTTTCCATGTAAAGGCGTAAGGTATATCAGTTGATGCACAATGAATTCCCTCATTGCAAATGCTTAGCTGTCTCGTACAGTAAACCAAATTTGTTGGGAGTGTTGGCAAACTCAGCATCTTTTCCATATCGTAACTTAGAGTTTCTATAGTAGAATTGGTCGTAGCTCGTTGAATGTCTTTTTTCATTTCTGCCCGTATCAAACTAGCAGCTTCAATGTGTTTATCATGGATTTGCTGAACTTTTCTTTCAACCCTTCATATAATTTTTAATGTGGGATTTGAATAAATCGCACTGGTTGCAGCTATCTTTTACCGAAGGTTGCCTTCTAAGATTAAAATTAGTATAAAATGTGTTTTTAAATTTTGAGAAACTTAGTTTGGGATTTCGATCTACCAAATATATGTTCTGTCAAGTCATTGGCCAAAAAATGATTCTGATTATCGTCTTGTGCGTAGTGGGAAACATAAGTGGAAAATTGTTTATTGTAGTGAATTACTTCCTGCACTATTGCTTCATCTAGTTTTCCTTTACCCCCCGATTCTCCCCGTTCGTCTTTTAAGGTGCCCTAGCTTATTTTGGTTAAAGCTGTATTTACGCGTTTTGTGGAAATCTTAAACTTATTGATATACATGTTTCTACACACGCTCTTACTACCAAGCCAATATGCTGCCATGGCAAATGATTTGGTTTTGTTTCTTTTACTACGTTTATCGTTTTATACTATATTCAGGTCAAGCATTATTGGCGGTTGGTACATTTTGCATAATTTTTCATTATTGTCTCTTGGTTCCTCTTCAATAAACACCATGCATTTACGAGCTACTCTTCTCTGGTAAGTATAAGAATCGTTTAACGTCAGAGCTTAATATAGAAGTAGGGGGTAGGGTTTTACAATTTACAAATTGCGAAAAAAACCTTGGTCTAAGAATTGACACGGAACTTCGTTTTAGAGAGCAAGTAGGGCATTACTTACAAAAGGCATATTTTTCCTTAAAATTGCTTTATCCACACCGCCACTTATTAACTCACCATCAAAAAATAAAATTAACAGACTCCCTAGTGTTAAGTCACTTTAACTATTGTGATATTTTATATGGACCATGTTTAGATAAAAAATATTCAAATAGAATTGAGAAAGTACAAAAAAGTTGTTTGCGGTTTATTTATGGCATAAGAAAATATGATCCAGTATCGCACAAACTACATGATGCCAAATGGTTGAATATGCAGGATCGGCGTAGACTGCACTCCTTAGTATTTTTCCACAACATTATTTTTAAAGACAATCCACCTTACCTGACTAATAAAATAACATATAGAACAGATGTCCATAGCTTGAATCTTAGATTTAGGGGTCTTATATCTCCACCACCACACAAAACGGCTCTGTTTCGAAGAAGCTTCTCTTACAATGTTTATAGGCTGTATAATGATGTTCCTCTTTCATTAAAAGCCTTAAAACCCTCCATTTTTAAAAAGAAATTGAGACAAGAAATATTTAGTCGATAAGTGCACAGTGCAATGCAGCTGATATGCGTTCCGTTTAAAATTATTTAATGAGATTTTAATGTGCTATATTGTTAGAACAAATGTATTTTAATCATCCATAGTTTTTTTCCCTCTTTTTGATTGTATTACTTATGCGAACCGATAATTAGTAAGAGTTTTGTTAGCTGTTAGTTTATAGGGGTTGAACTTTGAACAATTTTTAAATTGCTTTCATTTCCTTTTTTGCAGTATATGTAAATATCTATTGAACTATTGTATATGTATTGCTAATTGAATTGTATTGCAAAATAAATATTTAATAAATAAATAATAAATAAATTCTATGCAGAAGTTAGTCTTGCAATAACAGTTGCAACAGAAACCCTGATGGGACGTTTTGGTTCGCATCACTTGGATTTTACTTGTGCAGAAGTTAGCAATCCGGACATTTTTGACATTACGATAATGTGGTTAAAAATTTATTTTTCCAAGAAGCTTGGTATACACCATTTCTATCTTTATTTTTAATATTCTGAAAAGAGCGTTATTTACGTGTCTCCTGTTTTTTTCTTTAGTTACTTGATTTCCTCGGAGAAGAAAGGCTTTCTCGTTTAAATTTTCTTCTTTCTAGAACTGATAATTAATTTTTAAAAAACTAACGTAGTACCTCGATATATTTTTTCGCGGACAAAATGATTGAACATGACGATGATGCCAAAATTAACATTTTACACCAAATTTTTTTTTATGTTTTAGTATTTCTAATAAGTTATTTTTGGACTATTGATTTCTTGATTATGGCATACCTATCTCACCTATATACGCATGTAGGGACTACTTCTTTGCGTATCTCAAATAAAATATTTTATCAAATTTATACAATAAAATATTGTTATACATTATTGCAAGAACAATTTATTTATGTATCATATAATACTAACGATTAAAAAAATTAATTTGAAGATATAGTAGCGAATATGTCCATGTAAAATTTAGCTAAATGTAAAGAAAAAACTGTGACATATGCTTTACTAAATATTGATAATATTTAAATGCATATTGGACACCTGTTCCGAATTATATCAAAATGCATCAAATTAACTACTCTAGTATGTGTTAATTTATCAGAAAAGGGTGAAGAATGCTCCAGACATATTGAAACCTACGCTTGTAGGTTAAATCAGGCTTGGAATGTGTCAACAATAAGTGCATAGAGCAAAGAGCACTTAATGGATAAGAACACATATAGCATAGAACAAGACATTTGTAAATGTAGATAATTTTTATTGTAATTATTTATTCAATACAGCTCATTTAAATATTTTTTACCATATTTTTATCTTATCATTTCGGTGGTAGATCCTCGCCTAATTTGTTCAAATAAATATATAGAACACTGCTTGTATTGAATTAGCACTACATCTGCTTGCGAGAAAGGTGAAATTAGAGACATGACAGAATTAAAACCTTTTTATTAACTTTTTCCTTATTTATCATTCTTTGTAATAAATGCTCTAAAACAAAGTATGTGTCCGATATTGGTATTTCTTAAACAGGGGATTGGCAGTAGTCAGTTTATTACGGCTTCGTGCATGTCCCGTTGGCACATCGAAGTCCGGCAGCACATACTGAGAAGGATGGACCTTCGGTTACACATTTTTCACCAACCCCTAAGTAAAAAAAAAAATAAATATATTAGTGCACCGCAAAAAGCCTCAAACGATTAAAGTTTTTATTGATATTACGATAATATATATTATTCGATAATTTTCATCTAATACCACAATTATTTAAGAATTTGTGGTAATTTATCTAACAACAAATACAGGGTGATTGAAATAAATAAATATCTTGTTCATTTTTAGATATTTATGTAGGCTTTATTTTGCGTAGATTTAAAAAATAGAGGAAATGTGTATGATTTTATTCGATGTTCAATTTTTTATAACCCATTTTATTTTAAACAGACTTTAACATTTATAGAAAACATGATTTCACATATTTCTTTTTTAAGAAAATACAGTTCGCATTACATATCTGCAAATATTTAAGGTTACAGCATTCAGAAATAAATTATAATCCAATTCATTGCCTCTTTAAGATTCCAAAGCTAAATATGTGGATAGGTGGTGGGACTTAAAACGGGCAATAAAAATAAATGCCATATGATCCGGATTCTAGTGATCACACTGTATAAACAGTGCCCATAATATATTAACGTAGATTTCAATAGCAGTTCTGGTAAATCTCTTAAGGGGCCATACATGAATAAAGGGTGAAACAATTAAGAGATACGAAGTATGATAAATGGGGCAAAGTTGCTCCCAATTTAGGGTTCATTGACATGCCGTTGAGAAATTTAGAAAATTCCGACTACTTCCGGAGATATCCGTAATAATCCGAAAAGCAGCTATTTTATTTTTATTTTTTCCTGACTTTATTTGAAGAGATAATATAACATAAATTAATCATTATTATTGCCACTTTTTTTACTTTATAAAATAGCAGTATTTTAAATCTGACGTTTCATGTCCGGGCCCCCATCATCAACTTCATTTTTTTAAATACGAACCTAGATTTTTTATTTCATTTTTTAGAAGCCTTTGGTCTCCCAAAACCAACGATGTATCACACTTATCAATAAATCAACAAATATAGATTTTTTCCATAAGAGATAATGTGTTAGGTAGAGATTGGGCGATCTTTTCTGACCCGATTTCACTTATGAGAATATTTGTTACGGCTATTGGACAAGTGTTATACATCGTTGGTTTTGGGAGACCAAAGGCTTCTAAAAAATTAACTAAAAAATGCAGGTCCGTATTTAAAAAAATGAAGTTGACGATGGGGGCCCGGACACGAAACGTCAGATTTAAAATTTGATACTGATTATAAGAATAAAGAAGAAAAAGTGGCAATAATAATGTTAAATTTATGTTATATTATCTCTTCAAATAAGGTCAGGAAAAAAATTAAAATAAAATAGCTGATTTTCGGTTTATTACGGATATCTCCATAAGTAGTCGGAAGTTTCTAAATTTCTGAACGGCATATCAATGACCCTTAAATTGCGCAACTTTGTCCCTATTTAGCAGACTTCTATCTCTTATGGTTTCCGAGATCCTAATGGTGAGAAGCGAATTTGTTTCACCCTGTAGAGTCATAGACTGATAAGGAAACGGTCGTAATAACTTTTTCATTATAAAGGATAGTAAAAAGTGTTAAATTAGAGCATTTTGAGATTTTGGCGGGCAATTGAAGGGCTCGTGCACATTTCTTAGTTTTGAGAAAAATGAGAAAAACTTGTCATTCACTCATAGTTAAAGTACGGTGAAATTTGTTATTTTGTAGGTGTACTATGGACAAAAACTCATCTTTTCCAGCAATATATGTATAAATATTTATTTTGGTTGTTTTCAAATTTGAAATTGAATCTTGCACGTAGACGGTTATTGTCACCAAAATGGGAGGCATTCTTATAAAAAGGGACGAAATGCTAATTATTTTACAAAAAAAATACTTCTTTATTTGGTATAATAGAACTAATTAATAAACAAAGTGCATACTGTCACTGTAGTAACGCAAAGAAATAATGTAAACAATAATAAAAGGCATATATTTGGTGCAATAAACGACCACGTCGTTTTAAATTGAGTTTCATAGACAATACGTGTACGGTTCTTGCACCAAACGAGGCGGAAGAATTTTTCAAGGCAAGAAAAGCCATAGTCTCAATTTTGACAAAGTTGGTCTTTGACCGGTTTTTGCACCAAACCCCTCAATAATTGACATATCTTATTAGAAAACCAATTGCATATCAGATAAAAATGAGAAAAATTTCGCTTATTTGAAATTAACATTATTTTTTGTTCCAATCTACGCCGATCGTATATGTATCATGTTTTGTTGTCAATACTTAATCCTTAAACTCTGAATTATATTCAGAGCGGACAAATCTGAGCTATTTCCTAATCAGTTTTGACATCCCTTGCCTATGCAGATTCAGTAATAAAATTCGGACATCGATTGGTCCAATGGATTTTGTACAAATTTGGGATAATCCGCCCAATTCAAAGCTTCTCGGAAAACTAACGATCTGGAAATAGAGATTTTCATAGTTCCACTTATGAGTATTTTTTCTGCTAAACATAGCAGCAGTTGTGAAAGTTACCTTATCTGTCTAATCTAAAGGATCCTATTATATTAGGTAGGAGATTCTCGGTTTCTCACATTAATAACGCTAACAAAAGTATTTTCTTTCCTTTTCATCTAATGTGTTTTCTACTCTCCTATTATTTCTTTTTGTTATTGTGTTTAATGATGAAATCTTTTGCTCCCTCCCCAATATTTTGGTGGAAGGTATCTTTCATTATTAAAATAACTAACTTTTCATAAAATATAATAAGATGTAGAATTCCCTCGAATGACAGCTGTTTAAAATACTTCAAACTTGAGAATGGAAGGTTTTATATTTAAAAATCAACATATATTTTTGACCAATAACAATTTAACTAAAACACTGACCAATTTAACATTAAAATATGGTATTGCCTCTGGTGACCTTTGAGTATATTAAAAGTTTTATTTTCTTCACTACAAAGGGAAAAAGTAAAGAAGTTCGTGATTTGATACCCATTTGCAGCATCACTTCACCAAGCCTGTGACTAAATGCGACCCATAGCCATTGATTTGTATATAGAAGTGGATAAGCAATAGCCGCCTGTTGCACTATTCAAAAGTGGCAACCCATGGGCGAAAAAACGGGTTTCTGCGCATGACAAAATCGACGCAAAATCGAAAAACGTAAACAAAGAAGATCCCGTTTTGTCATGCGCACTAAAACACTTGGCGTCTCAGGAGGCGTCGATCAGGACCGAACTTGGCTTTTGTCTTTGACGTGTTTTCGTTTTGACTGCGCGGCGCTTTGTGTTGATAATTCGAATACTTTACTTTTTATTGACTTTCTTTGGACCTAGTGTTTGTAGTTGCTTAATTAGTTTTAGTTTAGTGTTTCACGTTTGTGCTTTGTGCGTACCCTATTTTGATTTTCGTTTTAATTGAACAATACGCACATAAACAATGGGCGATGCTACCAAAATAGAATCCCCAAAGGGTATGGTTGTGTTTTGTAGCAGTAGAGGCAAAATACCCGGGATTTCCTATTTCAAGTAAGTATAATTATTATAAGTATTACTTATTTATACCTTATTGTTTGTTTCACTATGCTAACTGGCCCATTTCACAATCGGCAAGACTACTCTACCGAATATTTGGTGAAATAATTACTTTCGTTCATAATCACAAGAGTACGAGTTCAAATTTTGGAGTCCGGGCCTGCCTAATGACCTTCACACTGTAACAGATGGCGCCCACTAATTCTCTAATGCGCAAGGCAAAATAGGAATCGTTTTGTTTACATTTCGCGGTCGTAAATTTGCCATGTTTCGCCTATTTATTGTTTATTCACTCCTATTCAAATCAATGCCCATAGCTCCTTAAATAACATGTGATTTGACATTTTAAAAATTTTTTTTTTCACTGTCATTTGTGACAATAAATCGAGAAAACACAAGGTTGTCAGAATTATTTTTGAGACGGTTGCCATAGTTTAATGGTGAAAATCTATTGAATTTTTTTGATTCAGTTTGGGTTCTAGTGTGTAGAAATAATCGCTTATCTAAAAGCACTTTTGTATGAAAACAAAAATCAGGCGAAGAGGAAAAAATATTTTCGTTAAAAATCGTCTAAATAAACTTAGTATGAGCTAATTGAAGAGTTATGCTAGACAAGACTTACACAATCCTGCTAGAAATCATTTCGGTTAGTTTTGGCTGGTTTAAGCTAATTTGGCTTAGTTTGCGTTAGTTTAGGTTCGTTAAGTCGGTATAAACTGGCGGAAGAGTTGCGAGTGGGGCGAAGCATGAAATGGTTTAATGTTTGTAAAAAAGGGCTTCATTCTGGCAATTTTTGCTTTAGTACTGTACACCATTTCCCCCTTATATTTTTTTAATTTTTCATTTGGTATTTCAAGCGCACAAGACCCTTCAGCTTGTTTGACGTCAAATAATAAAAAATATGCAACATTTGGCAATCTTGTTTGCAGAGCTGAACGTCCACCAGCAAAATGCATTATTTCGATGCTTTTGCTGGTCAAGTATTAATGAATTTGTCCTAAATTTTTAGACTTTATAGGCTTTTTTCGGTTCAATTATGGTTTGTCCAATTTTTTTTTGCTCAAAATACTCGATAAATCATCTTCTTTGTGATGAAAAAAGAAAATTTGCAAGATCCAGGGGACTCAAACGTCACAAGACTCATGATACCGAAAATCAGCCTAGATTTTTTTGTAGAACCTACAAATTCAACTAAAAAATTTGGCGTTCCAATATAAATGCAAAATGGTATTTTTTGTCCGATGTTCAATTATTGTTTTTCAGGATACGAAAATATGTCAATCAACCAACAAAGTCCCAAAAAATCCTCGCACATAACATATTTGCTCTATTTACCTACAATCAAAATAATACTTACCTATAACCGATTTACATGTTCTACAGCATCCGCAGTAGTCTAAACTGACTATCTGATTTTCATGTCTGCATATCGGGTATGACTCTTTACATACTACATCTACCCCACATGTTCCACATGGTCCAACCCTTGGAGTTTCACTAGGCGAAAAAAAAAATTAATCGATGACTCATTTAATTTATTTCATGCAGAAATGAAGGTGCTTAGTATGAAAATTAAGAGTTTTGCAATATTTGTTTTTGGTGAGATGAAAACTCAACTTCGGCAAGAAAAACTTTACACACTATGTGTTAAGTATTTGTTATTCTGTTAATATTTAACAATATAGTTGATCTATATGAATAGAGGAATTGTGTTTTCTTCTGAGGAGTAAATAGTAAAAGATTATTTATGAAAAGGGTATATAAAATAATAACTTTTTTGACAAGGGGAAACCCAACACTTCTTAAGTGGCTAAAAACTATAGAATTACAACAAACTCTTTGCGTCCTCAAAATGTCTATTTATTTTCAATTACCTATGTTCTGATCTTACGACATATATATTTCTTCATTAAACGTGTCTTTGACGATAAACAGAAGATAGGAAAGAAGAAACTTTCAAATTCGAAATATTTTAAACATTACCAACATTCATAGTAGGATTTTGCTTCCTTACTACTATAGATTCTAGACTGGCATCAGAACCTGGTAAAACAAGGAATCGCTCCAAATGGCATATGCGCCTACCTAAATTTCAAAACGTGTAGATCCCATTGATTGATAGGTGTGGATAAGCAATAGAATAGCCGTCTGTTGCGCTATGCGCATGTTAAAATCAACGCAAAATCGAACAACGTAAGCAAAGAAAGCCTCATTTAGTCCTGCGCACTAAAACACAATGTCGTTGTGTCCGTGTCAGCAGGTATCGATCAGAAACGTACTTGGCTTTTGGGTTTGACCTGTTTTCGTTTTGTAGCCGACGGCCGCGTTTGTTGCTTTTTGCCTTTGGGTATTGTTTTTGAAGTGAACGCTTCCTCGGTTTCATGAGGGTGATTTTTCAAGGCCGCGTCACGACACGGAAAATTTTCGTGAGCGACACGGTTTATTAAAAATTGATTATAACGTATCGGAACCGGCTCAAATAAGTAAAATAAATTAAGACTAAGTGAAAGTCTCTGAAAGTTGATTGGATGACTAACCAAAACTAACCAAATCTATTAAAATTGATTATAACGTATCGGAACCGGTTCAAATGATTAAATAAGCTGATACTAAGTATAACGTATCGGAACCGACTCAAATAAGTAAAATAAGTTGAGACTCGATAAAGAAATATTCACTTCTATCATGTGTACAGGGTGGCCCGTTTAAGAGGGGCCTATACCTTATCTCGAAAACTACGGGGGTTGGAAAAAAATTTAAATACAAAAGTTGTTCCTAGTAAAATGATCTTTATTTTTTTTATTGTTTTAATCGTCACTTTTTTATATACAGGATGGTCAAGGAAAGTTACACTTTTTTAAATGAAACACCCTATATTTAATTACATTTTTGGATTCTACTTAAAATTCTAAGCATATTTGTTGTATGATGTTATACCTCTAGAGTTAGTAGTTTCACAGCTATAAACAGTTGAAAATCGGTACTTTGACTATTTTTCATCTTGGTAGCAAGAAGACCATTAGAGATGGGGTAAAATTAATTTCACATTCCTATCTTAACTTTTCAAGAGCTATTTGACGGTACTAATTGGCAGGTAGTACCATGGGTACCAAATCTGGTACCTCTATAGGTACCATCAGTTAGCAAGTTAAGATAGGAATGTGGAATTCATTTTCCTCCATCTTTAATGGTCTTCCTGCTACCAAGGTGAAAAGTATCTTAAAAAGCGCCAATAGAAGAAAGTTTATATCAAAGAGGTTGCGGAATTCTAATCACTGAAGCTGAAGCATTTGCCATCAGCTGCGGACTTACTCAACTTGTAGACGCATCAACTCGAATCTCAGAGAGGGGCGAATTCGCCGCCCTCCTGGATCTTTTTCTAACCATCAATCCTGACCAGTACACAATTACAGTTGGTCCGATATTAGGTACTTCCGACCACAAACTTATTAGAACTGTTTGTGAATTGCCACCTCTACAGAAGGATCCACCATTGCCTCGCAAAATCTGGCATTACAATTCTGCAAACTGAGACGATCTAAGGGAGTTCTACCTAGATTTTCCTTGGCTCGACGTCTGCTTTGGCACTGACGACCCGTCGGTCTGCTGCGAAGAGATTACGCAAGTAATCTTTTCAGGAATTGAAGCATACATCCCAAACTCCATCAAGTTACCGTCAAAAGGAAAGCCCTGGTTCGACAGAAGATGCGAAAGAGCTGTAACTAGCAAACAGCAAGCCTACAAATACTGGCGCAATTATTGTGTCGACGCGAGAAACGAGTGGAAACGTGTGATCGACGATACTAAGGACAAACATAATCAAAGATCAGGAATAAAGTTTTGCAATGACCCAGTGGCTCTAGGAATTTCTGGTCGGTAGCAAAGGCAGTATGTAAAAACTTTATAAAGACGTCTCTCCTACCTTTCACCGACGAACGTGGCATCACGGCGACTACAGCCAAGGAAAAAGCAAACATGCTCGCCAAAATGTTTTCATCGCACTATACCTTAGACGTCCCCCAAGGCAGGGCTCTCCCCACCATATCGAGCATCAACACTACCATGGCAAAAATCAAGTTTCATCGCTGTGATATTCGTAAAATCCTTAAAGAACTAGATACGCAAAAGGCATCAGGACCGGACGGAATACCTTCCATCGTGTTAAAGAACTGCGCCAACGAACTAACATCAGTGTATTTTTTTCAGGCTTTTTTCTCTGTCTTACGGAAAAGGGATTACCCCATTTTCTTGGAAAGTTGCTCGAATGCATCCTGTTCCAAAAAAGGCAAGAAAACCACGCCCTCAAACTATCGCCCAATTGCCTTGCTTCTTGCTTCCAATAATCTTCAGAGTCACGGAACGTGCAGTCAATCAGCAACTACTCAAGTACCTCGAGAACAACAGAATAATCAGCGATAATCAATACGGCTTTCGCAAAGAGAGATCGACAGGAGATATATTGGCCTATGTCACTCATGTATGGAGTAGGGAAGTTGAGAACTACGGAGAGTCTCGATTGCGTTGGATATTCCGAAGGCATTCGACAGAGTTTGGCATGACGAACTGCTCAACAAACTGCCGTCCTTCGGACTGCCAGCCTCTCTCTGCAGCTGGCTTGCCAGCTTCGTTAAGAACTGATTTCTGCACGTTGCAGTTGATGGACAGATCTCAGATACATTCACCATTAACGCTGGCGTACCTCGCAGGGCGCATTACTTACATACAGAAAAACCTTTACCAGCGACTGAGATTTATCACCGCAGACAGGAGTAGATTACAGCAATTAATCAAGATCTGGAGAAAGTTCAAACTTGCCGACATAAATTTGGTCCAGTTCAATGCAGCGAAGACCCAAGCAGCCACGTTTGCCAAAAAGGCCAATACGACGGGCCCTGACATCATTATGGCAGGATCGACCATTCCATCATCCTCGTCAATCGGACTGCAGGGTGTCTCGGTCAACAGCAATATGTCCTGGCATGACCACGTTGCCAACATCGCAAAATCAGCCTCCCACAAGCTTGGTGCGCTATTTCGCAACAAAAAACTGTATACGCCGCAGCAGTTGCTCTTGCTCTAGAAAGCGCAAATAAGACCGTGCTTAGAATATTGCTCATACATATTATGGGGTTCCGCACCAAAGCACACCCTAAACCTGCTGGATTTCATTCAGAAGAGAGATGTGCATCTTGTCGGCGACCCGGAGTTGACCCGGAATCTGGATAGTCTGGAGCAGCGCAGACATGTGGCCGGTTTTACAGATAGTTTCATGACAGATATTCCCAGGATTTGGCCCGCCCCCTCCCGCCCCTGGCAACGCCTGTCAGACAGTCACCACAGACGGCAAGAGCGCACCAGTTCGTCGTACAACTGGAAACACCTAGAACATCGCTTTACAAGAACTCCTTTGTCTGGCGCACTGCATCACTGTGGAACTCACTCCCAGGACATCTGTTTCCCCCTAATTACAACATACAACTATTTAAGAACCGTATTAATCAACATCTTCGCACACACACCGCTCGTCGAGCGCCATAGGATCTCCCTTTAGTGTGTGTGCCCCTACCATAAAAAAAACTTGATATTGATATCCAACTCGGCTTCGCTTCTTGAAACAATTTTCAGCCGCCTGCTTGAGACCCGTTCATTTCGCAACTTATTACGTAGACTGTTACCAATGGTGTAACTGAAAATATTGCAGTGCTTCAGTGCTTGTGCGAAATGCACTTTTGGTGTTGATGATTAGTAAAATTTCGCTAACTTCATACAAACGGATACAAATATATATTTTTTCGACTTGCTTGATAAAGGTTAAAAACACTAATACATTTTTTTCGCACAAATCATGTGAAAATCTGCATATTATGTTCTATACAGTGTCCGCCATAAATTCGGATCTATACGAGAAAGTTTTTAAATATTGTAGTTAGCAAAAAAAATTCGCGTAAATCATTTCTGCTTCCGAAATAATCAAAAATGAGTCATATAAAAGTTGAAAGGTCACTTTTGGCATGTGTTAAATTCGTTATTTTATAAAAACATCTCCTATAAAATGCCATTATTCATTAAAATTTGGAGATATGTTATTAAGAAAATATGTTCCTAGTGCATTTTACGGCCCACATGCCGATTTTAAGAGGGAAATTCAGATCTATGAAAAATTTGTTTTTTAACATTTTTATTTACCCCCGTAACTGGCTACTTCGAAAATATTTAAAATGACTCAAAAAAGTAGAAAAACAACAACTACTTCACATATTGGATTAATAATATAAAATACGGATCTTTCTGTACTATTTTCCAAACTTCAAGAAAATTACTAATAATTTATAGCTCTTTGTTTATTAGATCTTACTTGGATAGTGCAAAAAATGTTGTAATTACTATTTAAGTACCTTAGCACCAAAGTTCTACTTAAAAACAGCAAATAAAAACAACAACAAAAAAAAATGTGCGAGTCTGCTAGTACTCGAGACACTGATGTATAAACATATCCTATATCGACATGCACAAATATTTGAGCAGCCCTCGTAAAATAACTGGGCATGGTTATGATGTCACAGCCGTTTACATTTCCGTCCCCATCCGCATGTACATTTCCGTCCCCTTTGCCGAGATTTACCCTTATACCGCCGCGTAAGATGTATCAACAAGTAAAGCATACTAAATACACTTAATGTTTTTATTTGCTGTTTTTAAGTAGCAGTTTCGCGTTAAGGTACCTAAATAGTAATTACAACTTTTTTTGTACTATCCAAATGAGGTTTAATAAAAAAAGAGTAATAAATTGTGCGTAATTTTCATGGAATCTGGAAAATAGTCCGGGGAGATTTTTTTTTTGACTAAGAAAATCAATATTGTTATTGAATATTTTAAGCCAATATGTGAAGTGTTATCTTTCTACTTCTTTGATGCGTTTTAAATGTTTTCAAAATAGCCAGTGACGGGGGTAAATGCAAAAATATTAAAAAGTAAAAAATGTGGTAATTTCTCTCTTAAAACTGGCATGCGGGCGAAGAATATTTTGCCTTATGGCAATGTCACACACACTAAAGGGAGATTCTATGGCACTCGACGGGTGGTGTGCATGCAAAAATGTTGATTGATTTACCTTATAGACATTCTGCAGGACACTTAAAATATTGGAGGCAAATTGGTATTTAAGGACAATAGGTGGTAAACATTCTTTAAAATTCTACCACTGAAAACCAACCTTCAAAAATGATCCAGCGGAGTGCCACTATGTTTTGAAAGAAGACAGATCGTACTATAAATGATACACAGGTCAAAAATTATAACATAAGAAAAATTCCAGAATATTTAAAGAAAAAATACCCTACTACTGACCTGAAACTATTTTGTGTAACCTGCTTGGCGGCGAAAATGTAAAAGAAAAATATAAGCAGATATTTATTAAAAACCAATGATATATACAATTTCGTGCAGTCGTAGAGAAAAAATAGTGTTAAAAGTACTTATCACATTTATGTGACTTATGACACGAACCGTTCACATGCGTGCAAAAATAATATTGTAAGCTTACTTTTGGTTAAAATAACAATAAAGTGTAATTTGTAATATTTATCAATATATTGTTGTAAAACCTTTTAAAGCCTAGTCGATGGATTATCCAGTACTCATATTACACAATTCAATGCGTTAGCTTGCCAACCTTAGCAAGAACACTTGTTTTATACCGCCCTTTTTCTAACATATTCAAATGGTCTTTTCATTTTTCTCAGTTAGTTTTAAGGATAGATTTATTAACCAAGAATTGAACTATATGGGGCAATCCATTTAAAGTAAGTTTGTATCACAATGATTGCACGAATGCTCCAATATAGTGTGACATCTATTTCCAACAGGTTTTACAATAATAACTATTCAATTTTGAACATTAATTTTTTTTTTTTTTTTTGAGATTGTGAACTATCATTTTCGACGTCTCTGTAGAGCGAAGAAAGTGAGTCTTTCCGGTGCGCCCGCACGGGAAAATTTTTCCCTTTCCCTAATATCAAGTACTAAATTTGCAGTTACTTATTTACAAAATAATCATGAAGTATAATAAATTGGATTAAAATTATACAGCGATGCAGTCTACAAAATTAATCTAGTACATTTTATAGCGTCAATAATCTAATTTTTAAGTAAAATTATTTTATTTATTCTGACCTTACTTGTCATAAATACATCAAAACTAGCTGCCTATTCAATTACAATAATGCATATAAACACATTTCCATAGCAACGCTTGATAAGTATTAGCAGCGAATATTAACTACGATAAGAAGATTCACTCTCCGCGGTGGCACGTCAACGGTATGTCTCCTTCCCCGTGCGAAAACTAGCATGATACTGGCATGTGACCTTTGGACCCGGCGCACACTGGTCGAATTTCTAGGAAAGCTGGCCATAATAAGGTTTACCAGAAATAAGACATAAAAGTTATTAAGTATTACACGTTTAATATATCGTGTTTTAGACAAATAATTGTTGAATTTTTGGCTCATCATCTATATTATATATAGGGTGTATCAATTATCACTAACGATAAAAATCATGTATAAAAATCATTTGCATGTTCTTAAACCGTTTTAAAAAATGATTTTGAATATTAAGGGCTCCTTCATTGTAAAAAAAGGGTTTTAAATTTTTAATTCGATGATCCAAATTTTGTTTTTGCAACGGTTAATTCAGGAGTCTCACGAGCAAAATGAATGTTAAGCGGACGACAGAAACGCGTTGATGAGGGCCTGCAATTTTGCCATACATGTATTTCAGAGTTATCGCTATTTTTAAAAAATAATCTAATAGGGACGAAACTAGTAAAAAATATAGAAGCATCAGTGCAGCTGTTGTTCAAAAACACTTGCTTACATTCTGACTATCCCAAGGTAATATCAAAGCCATATTTACAAATTAAAACTAAATTATAAATTTTTATCTGCTGATTCAGCCAAAGTATTTATTACCTCTTTTTATAATAACATCAGTCTTGCATCAGCAATAATGATTCTACCGAAATTACAGCTTCAGTTTCACTTACTGCAATATTATGGAATTAGGGGAGGGGTGGGCGACAATAATCGATTATTCGATTCACTTTTAAGAAATTACCGATTAATCGACTTATCGATTAATATTTCAGAAAATATCGATAATCGATTATTTCGATTAATCGATTATTCAGTTATTTGCTAAAATATTAAGCGCTTAATCGATTATTCAATGTCTTGCCCACCCGTACCGATGACTTTACAACAGATATAGCTTTTAAAATTCCACTTTAATAATGCGTTGCGTTAAGGGTAATTTAAATGACATAAAACCATTTGAAAATACTTTCAGTACAACATATGAAGCAAAAAAAACAGAGAAACGTAAATGCTCAAACAAGACAGCAGCAGGGAAAACTGCGCACGTTACAAATTTAGCCAATAAGGGATCCTCATTTCGACGCGCCATTTTCTAATAATCTGGCCTCAGTTGTTGCATAATTAGGTATAACACCAACACATAACCTCAACGGAGTGTTAGCACGTTAGCAGTATAGTACATCAGTCTTTATCTTTTTATTATGTATTTGGGCAAAACTATATGATAAGAAGGATCACTCTCCGCGGCGGCATGTCAACGGTGTGTCTCCTTCCCCGCGCGAAAACTAGCAGAATATCGGCAGGCCATGATACAAATAAAACAATCATGTTGGCAGGCGACCTTTGACGCGGCTGCCATAGACCAGCTCATCCTTTTGTCAGATTAATTTTCACGCGTAAATTCTATAGTCGAGTTGTATTACAAAATAGGACTAAAATATACAGTAAAAATATTGTGCAAAACCTTTAACCAATTTTGAAATCACCCAAAACGCCAAAATTTAATTAAATATTAAAAGATGGGGCAAATTCGAGCAACATTTTCTTCTTGATGTCTTTTGTCAGAATATTTGTATTCGGAAATATGGTGAAATCATTAACACAAAATCAAAATCTTTTAAATATTAGTTATTACACACCTTGAGTATTGTTATCAATAATAACTAATTAAAAACGTTAATAGATTTTTGAAACAGCCAGTTGAATACAAACTTTATCAAAATATTTATTTGGTGATAATAATTTAAAAAAAAACCATAACGTAAGTTTGACAGGGCGCTGCAAATAATTCAGAA
Source organism: Pissodes strobi (assembly GCA_016904865.1). Taxonomy (NCBI): domain Eukaryota; kingdom Metazoa; phylum Arthropoda; class Insecta; order Coleoptera; family Curculionidae; genus Pissodes; species Pissodes strobi. Next base: position 95,040 of record MU185133.1, read on the forward strand.
GATATCAATTATTGTATTTTTCCAAAGCCAACTAGAGTATTAGAGTGCTATAAATAATTTCGTCATAAATTTGATTAAATATACCGCAAACGAAAATATCGTTTATGGCCAGCTTTTATTTAAATTCAACCTGTGTGCGGCGAAGTTCGCCGATCGTTACCAGGCAACGAAGAAAATAAACGACGATTCCTTTGTAGCGCTCTCTGGCCATGGAGTGGGCCTTCTTGTCGTAGTTAATATTCGCTGGTATTAGATACCTGGGTCTTGCTTGCCTTGCAAGTTTGACGTTTGCTTACATTTTAATTCAACGTGCATAATGACATGCATTTTGGATACAAAAAATAAAAATAATTGTATGTTTATGTTTTGATTTCAGATAGGTATTATGAAAAATATCGTTCATTACACGTCCAGAAACAGCTTTTCCCGTGCTTGCACGACTTCCGGTGTTCGGCTACGCCCCACACCAGAAACTGTCGTGCGCGCACCGGAAAAGCCTAGTTTCCGGACTGGTAATGAAATATACTATCCGAAATGGGTGAAACGGGAATGAAATGTGTTATACGACGAACGCGAACGAACACCTTACATAATATGTGATACGGCGAGGCGATCGGAAGTATCCTACGACCCTGGATCCTTGGCCCGTCCACAATTCATACCGAGTATGGGATGGCCATCTTTTATCTTCGTCTCTTCCACGCTATCCACGCACAACTCGCCTATCATCCTACAAGCCGTTGTTTTTATTGGAGTGAAACTTCTTTAGGTACCTGGAGAGTAAACTGTGGAACCTGATACGGCGATGTGATCGAAAATAGGAAGGGATATATATACCACGAACCACGCCCCGCGATTTTGCTTCGGCCTGTCCCCAATTCGCACCAACCATAACCATCTTTATCTTCATCACTTTCACATCATCCTCATCAAACTCGCCTATCTTTCGTCGATAAAAATTTCGTTGGACGTTCCCGGTTTTAATGTAAAGTACCTATGTTTTAGCATTCGTGTCAGCGAATTTGCATAAAACAAAAAGTAACGGGGCCGTCCTAGGTGAGCGATTTGCAGCGAACGCGAACGCGAAGCTCTGGCGATGCCGTACGAAAAATTAATATAGTCGCACGGCATCGCCACTGATTCGCGTTCGCGTTCGCTGCAAATCGCTCACGTAGGACGCCCCGTTATTGTTCTGGAGGATCACGCATCAGAGGTAAAGCTTTATCTGCACAAAACAGAATAATATTATTACTTTTTATCTCCCTCTCTTCTCTCGATCGCCTCGCCGCGCGCCGTACTACACATTTTGTAATAATTATACGTATATTACATTTAATGTAATGTACAAAATTAGAGAAAAATCTACCAGTTTTTAAATAGAACCCTAAATGTTTGGTTTTTTTATATTTTTGTATGAACAGTTAAAATCCTGATGCAATTTCGCATACATGAGTTGATGCTCTCTTTGTCAGTTACTTCTGCATTATAATTATGTCGGTCATAAATTGTCATCAATTAAAAATGTTTTGATATGAACCTACTTTTTAATTCTGTTTTAATAAAAAGATGAAATAACGTCAGTAACTTCAGTTTGCTGTTGTATTTCATTAATAGTGTCGTTTCTTGGGGAGAACTGAAATTTTAATATAATTTTGCCTTTTCCTAATCTAGTTTCGATTGCCCCAATTTTCATTTTATTTCTTAATATGCACTATAATTGATAGTCTTTCAAAAATCCTGTTTTTTTCTTCATCGTTCTTAGGAATTTGCATTATAAAAGTGAATATTTCTTTCTTATCAAAAGATTCCCAACAAAAAAGATTTTGAACCTGAACTACTCTGGAAATATAATTCTATCTGTCATCGATACTTCTCACAAAGAACTATAGATGATCGAAATGATACAATATTCTCAATAATGCTTTGAAAATATGTTTTTTAAAATTACCAAATGTAAGAACCAAATGTAGCATTCTGGATTATCTCGATATCATCGGAAAATTAAGCGATTTTTCAACTTTATGATTCGTATTGCAAGTTATTTCTCGCTCCATGTCTTATCGCTTCAAAGATACTCGAGCTATGCATCGAATTTGTTACAACCTATATTAGCATCTTAACACTTAAATGTAGGTTTTAGCCACATACCTGCAATACTGACAACATCCGCATTCACCATAAAGCAAGTAAGGCTTGTCCTTAGGACAAGGATCTGGCGGGGCAACGCACCTAACTCTTTGACATATGGTCCAGTCTTCACAAAAACTACAGGTCACATAATGTACTTTGGAAAATACTGTTACTGTCAAAACTATTAATGTCAAGCAGTACCATTTTTGATTCATTTTTGATCAATTGAATCTGTTAGAAAAAATAATAACAATAAAAATACATGTTTGAATAATTACTTTTAATTCGTATAATTACGAATTCCATAAATTATTTATATAGTAACATAATAATAAGTCGGCTTGCTAGGTGCTAAATAATGGCAGGTATTAGATGTATAATGACCTTACAAAAAAAGGTACTTTACCTGAAAACTGTTATGGTGACTGCGGGAATATTAATGTAAATTAACTATACATGCACGCTCTTTTATGCGAATAAATCATGCATATTGTTATCGGCATTCTCAAGGATGACTCGATATGCACCTATTTTTGTTTTCCACGATACTAATTTTAACAATTCATCCTAGCGATATTATAATAATAATAATAATAATAATAATAATAATAATAATAATAATAATAATAATAATAATAATACGAGAACTACAAAGGAAGGATCTCCTGTTAGACCGTCAGATAGTGACAGATTTAGGTTCCCCATTTTCGCATACAAGCCTCCAATAGGGTTGAAAAGTACATCGATGTTGAGTAAAATGGACGGAAATTTACTTTGCATAGTTGCATGTTATCCCTGGGGATAACATATGGAAAATTTTATTTTCCAGAACAGAAATAAAAGGAGTCTGTTGCCCAAATTTTCACGCAAGACGTGTTCACTAAATTATTAATTCATAGAACCTGGCTTGAGTGTTGCAGGTGGCTGAAGGGTTAAAATATGGGCTTAATCTTGTAAGGAAAAATCGAGATTTTGACACATTTTTCCACACAAGCCCCTTGAAAGTATGACAACGTACATCATTACTAGCCCGAAAAATATATTGGCTTGAGTGGCGCGAATGGATAAGTAGATTTTGGGGTCGGAAAATTTAACGGAAAATATTTTCGATTTTTCAGTTATTTTCCCATCAACGAAATTATTTGCAATAAAAAGTTATGGGTTTATAAGATTCCGTTAAAAACAATGGCTTGAGTGTAAAGCGTGGCCTTCAAATTTTCAGAAAATAAAAAGTTGCAGGAAAATTGTATGGAAGTTGACACCATTTTCTCGCGCAAGCCGTTTGGCATATACTTAGAAAAAGTTATTCTAAGACTAAATAACAAAAGGCTTGAGTGTCGGACATGGTTATCAAATTAATTATACATAATTTATTTACCAAAGAGCTGACAAAAAAATTCTAGAAATTTCCACCACTTTCCCATACAAGCCCTTTTACTTATACGTAGAAAAAGTGATTCTAAGACTATATAACAAAAAGCTTGAGTGTCCCACATGGAGCATATTATTTATCCATAAAAGAGCCGACAAAAAATATAGAAATATTTATTTACCCTGCGTAAATTATAATAACCCTGCGTTGTTTATTATTAGTTAATCGTATTATTATTCGGTTATTATTCCTATAATATCTTAAGTTTCTCTAATATTATAAATTTAATAAGCTTGAATATGTAATATTATTTGAATAACTTATTTGAGAAATCCCACATGTCCATACATTTGACATTTCGACTTTTTTTGCTTAACATGTTCTTCTATAATAGACGCATCTTTTAAAGAGAAATCCCACATTTCCAATCCATTTAACGCTTTCAGCGCTACTTTAAAATACGTATTTATTTGAGTTTGAGTTTATGTTTACTGTTAGTTTTGAAAATGTCGTCATCCGAGGAGGATCTTCCTGTGGAAATTATTCCTAAACACGCAAGAAGGGACTAAAACAAGTTATTTATAAAAATTAAGTGATTAAATGGCACGAGTGAAGGGCAAGGAATATCTGAATTACAGAGGCGTCAAGGTAAATGAACGGATAATGGGTGAACCATGCCGGTAAGAAAATTATTTTGTTTTTGTCGATCAAAATATCACTTAAGTACGTTTTTCACTTTTAGGTGTAGGGTACGCTGTTTTCTGAAAATTCCCGAGGGTGAACGGCAAGAGATATTTGATAAATTTTATGCTTTAGGGACCAAAAGTGAACAAGATGCATATCTGTAGGCTTTAATTGAGTGTTCGGAAATTTCACGTAAACGACCTAGAGTGGATGGAAATAGTGCAAAGACCAAAAGCAAATCATATAAATACTATGTGCCCTCTAGTTCGGGAAGTATAGTGCGTGTAAAACGACTTTTGTTAGTATCCATGTGATCACTGTAGACCGTGTGCGGCGCTTGGCTTACTTATTGTCATTGGGACATTGACAGAAGAAAAAAAATACCCCAGGGAATGCAAAAGCTGAAAGGTAGGTCAGGCAAGTCGAGGAATATATTCGTTCATTTCCCGTAAAAACTCACATTATGGTAGTCGTGACTATCACTACCTTAGTGAAAAATTGGATATTAAGAAGATGCATGAATTATTTCTCACGAAAAATCTCGAATCATCTATAAAGTACTTACAGCTTTTACCGCAAGATATTCAAGGAACATTTTAGCTTGTCTTTCGGTAGACCACAGGTTGATACATGCTGCATCTGTGAGGAACTTTCAAACAAAATTAAGTCTAAGGTCCTATAAACGACGTTGCTAAACGCGTAGCTGTGGCGGAAAAAATTGTCCACCAAAGAAAAGCCAAAAAATTCTATACCAAGATGAAGTCGATTCAAGAGTTATTCCAAACAGATGCCATGGTAGGAGCAATTATTTGTGTTGACTACATGGAAAATCTTGCCATCCTTGTGACACATTTTACCTGCATCAACAAAGTGTCAATATTTTTAATATCCACAACCTTAAAACTGGAAAAACCATGTTTTACGTATATCACGGAGGTATGGACAAAAAAAGGACCAAATGAGGTTTGGTCCTTTATTATGGATTTTATAAACAGGGAAATTCCACCAAACAATGAACATTTCCTTATTTTTTCTGACGGATGCGGTGGTCAGAATAAGAACCATTTAGTTATCAGAATGTGCTTAGGCCTTGCAGACCTCGGACGATTTCAAGGTGTGAACCAGTATTTCTCCATAAGGAGACATTCGTACATGCCATCTGAAAGGGATTTTGCCATGATAAAGAAGAAAATTAATAAAAATGACAGGATTTGCCTACCACTAAAAGATTATGTTTTGTTGATTGTCAGTTCAAGCACTAAAAACAAATTTTCGGTATACCTGGTGGATGAAGAGAATACGTTGATCAAAATATATAATTAATATAATGACCACGTCCGACACTCAAGTCTTATGTTATATTGTCTTCGAATCACTTTTTCTAAGCATATGCCAAAGGGTTTGTGTGGGAATATGGTGGAAATTTCTAGATTTTTTTTTTGTCAGCTCTTTGTTAAATAAATTATATATAAATAATTTGATGACCATGTCCCACACTCAGGCCTCAGAAATTGGAGACAATTTCCATACAATTTTCCTGCAACTTTCCGATGCAAGCCTTCGTTCTGGCCACATCCAATAGTCATGCCAATTACACATCAATAACATTCTATACTTTCAAAGGCTTGCATGAAAATATAACTGAAAAATTGAAAATAATTTCCGTATTTTCTGACCCCAAAATCTGCTACTTATTCATTCGTGCCACTCAAGCCAATATGTTTTTCGGTCTAGTGACGATGTAAGTTTCCACACTTTCGATGGGCTTGTGTGGAAAAATGTGTCAAAATCTCGATTTTTTCCTTACAAGATTATGCCCTTATTTTAACCCTTCAGCCACCTGCAACACTCAAGCCTTTGGTATTCCGAAACCAGGTTCTATTAATTAATAATCTAGTGAACACGGCTTGCGTGAAAATATGGACAAGAGACTCCTTTTATTTCGGTTCTGGAAAATCGAATTTTCCATCTGTTATCCGCAGGGGCCACTCGTAAATTTTCCTCCATTTTAGTCATCATCGATGTACTTTTCAACCCTATTCGAGGCTTGTATGCGAAAATGGGGCACCTAAATCTGTCACTATCTGACGTTCTATGTCAGTCGCTGCGTTAAACTCATTTTGTATCAGTTAGAGAAGGTGGGTAAAATGCAATAATGTACAGGGTGATCCATCGAGGGGAACAAGCTAATTTTTTGACTATACCAGTACTTTCAAAAATAATCCGAAATGGCCATCTGGTATAATTTTCTCGGTGGAATCTGAAAATGGCAAGTGAAAAGCAATTGAATATCAAATAAAACAGCCACGGCTTCATTTGACATTTTTATTTTATGCCATATTTTTGACTTGATTTCTTGATGCCTCGGGTATTTTTTTATATATGTTTAATTTAACAAATTTTAAATCTTATTTTTGTCAAGAAAAGATCTTACAAACTTAAAAACATTTCCAATAGGCAATAGGTGTGATTACTTGTTATATTAATTATGTCACTGTCTAGGTCCCATCATCAGACTTTGATCGTGCAATAGTAGACTAATGTTAACCTTAAGAAGCTACTCATAATATCGTAACCTGCACAATAAAACTTACAATAAAATAATAAATAAATAATTTAACAACAACGGCAAATGTCGCAGAACAAATTTAATAATAGTAATCTAAATTTTCTATACCCCCCCCCCCCCATTAGTTTTAAAAAAAAATCGGTAAACCCTTTGCAGTCTCTCCATACTTGCAGTTATGGTCTTCCTGGTCTAAACGATTAATTTCATTAATAATTTTGTTCTGAATTTCTTCGATATTTTCATTTCTTCCTCTATATGTGATAGTTTTAAAAAGTCTTCAAGGAAAGGAATCCGGCGGTGAAAGATCTGGACTATTGGGTGGCCACGAAATTATTCAGTTTATTTCAATCCATTCTTGGCAACGCTGATTTAAAAAGTGAACAACGTCCCGTAATGCATGCGGCGGAGCTCCGTCTTGTTGCCACAAAATGTTTTGATATGCCCTTAGCCACAAATCTTCTAACATATTCTCGATGTCATGTTCTAGAAGTTGAAGATATCTCTGTCCCGTTAGGGATCCATGGTAGAATATTGGCCCCATAACACGAATGTTATTGTTTTGCATACCACACCAAATGTGAACAGTTCGTTCTAGTGCTGGCAACCGAAGACGGTTTTTCGGATAGTCGGTTAACCGGTTGCGGATTATCCGCGGTTTTTCAAAAAACCGAAACCGGTTAACCGGATACTCGGTTAACCGATTACCCGATTTCTCGTTTAACCGATTAACCGGTTTCTCGGTTAACCGATTATTCGGTTATCTAGTTACATGGCACTGGGCCACCGGGTTCTCAAGTAATGGTAAAAAAGATAGAAAGTAAAGTAAAAACTGGGTATTTGGAATCGTAACATCTCACATACCTACTGGACGGTGATTATATTTGGAAATGCTTTTAGAGGGCGATTGAAAAATAATATCTACCTTTAATAGAATACCTTTATATTTATTTAAGTTTAAAAAAATTGTAATATTTTTTCTGCTCAGAATTTATATCAGTTGTAATTTGTAATAAACAATATTTTTAATTTAATTATTACCTTGGGGTTTATTTCAATAACGACCAAAAACTGGAATAAATTTGGTTCACTAGAATTTAATGATTGTGCCCTAATCGGCAGGGAAACTGAACTAATGGAAATATGCTTAAGAACAAATTATAAAGTATGATTAGCCTATGATGACTGTGTATTAACCGGTTATCCGATTAACCGGTTATCCGATTAACCGGTCAACTGGTTATCCGGATACCCGGTTTTCACTATTATTCGAATACCCGGTTTTATCCGAAACCGGTTTTTAAGAAAACCGAATAACCGGTTTCAACTTTTCACGGTTTTTGCCAGCACTAGTTCGTTCCTTAGTATATTATTGTTTGGCTTTCCCAGCCCAGTAATGGGTATTAGGTCGATTGAACATGCCTGATATGGTGAAAGTTGCCTCATCGGTTCGCAGCATCTTTTTAAACATTTCCGAGTCATTATCTTGCTGTCGAATTATTATTTGAGAAACGAACTGAAACCGAGCCTCTTTCTGTCGAGCTGTCAGATGATGAACAGGAAGTATATGGAAAGGCTTGCATTTAAAATATTTTAATGTTCTTTGTTGGATAGGTCCGTAACCTAGACGTTGCAGTGGATACCGAGGAATATCTCGGACTGTATCCCAGAATGATCTTTTAGCGTTTTGCCCAAAATAATTTATTATTGCATCTCGGTTATTTTCCTCAGAGTATTCTTTTTTCGGTCCTGTAATGACTTTATTTGCCGAAATAAAATTTTTGTCTGTAAAATGGTATTTACTGATACATTTCTTCCATATAGGCGCAGATATCTTCGTCTGGTTTCTTGGGCGTTTTCTCCTCATTAATAATATGTTTTTATTATTTGCATCCGCATTTCTAAAGCAGGAGTCATGGCAAGATTTGGAAAATAAACTTCTCAAACAACTTTTAGCAACTATTAATAGACAGTGACATAATAGAGGTAACATAATTTGGCATAATTAAGCTAACAGGTAATAACACCTATCAACTACACTTGAAATGTTTTTAAGTTCTTTTAAGAACTTTTCTTGTCAAAAAGAAAATTTAATTTATTTTTAAAATAAATAGATATATAAAAAACATATACAAGAGATGGAGAAATCATGTCAATCCATTTGAAAAATGTCAAATTAAGCCGTGGCTGTTTTATTATATGTTCAATTGTTTTTCACTTGTCATTTTCAGATTCCACGGCAGAAATCATACCAGTACAAATATGGTCAAAAAATTGGCTTGTTCCGTCCTTAATATATCACCCTATACAGTCGCAAAAGTAAAAATATTTTAGCTATTTTAAAGCAGGATAAATAATATCATGAAAATGCAAGCAACGCATTTATTTAAAAAATCATATGGGATATCGTTTTTGTTTTTAACTAAATTACTATTAAAATTCAAAATATAATAAAATTTTACTGATACTGAGTGTGCATCTAAGCAACCTAAACTATCATTTCATTGTATTATACGTTTTTTATTTTTTCTCTTTCATACACTAAGCGACATATTTTCATCTTACCCACGTCACAACAGCGCTTTTATCGTTGATGTTAATACATGACCACACACTACTAACTTTTTTTAGAGGTGTGTGAATATGACACATTTAGATCCAATTAAAAATAATTTTATAGTCTGTTTGAACATTTATTTAATATCTATACCTATGAGAGCTACAGCGATTTGATTGTTGGTATAACTTATCTGTGAATTTATATTATGTACTTCAATCACAATATCCTATTTCAGAGCGTATTAATGGAAAGCTTTACCGGCACTTTGTTAGTAAAAAGAATCATGGATTACTAACGGGCTTAGAAATTTCTCAAGAAACCTGGTATATTAGAAAATTTACTATTACCCAGTTTTTCAAAACTATTTCAATAGTTATCAATCCACTTTATCGCAAACTTTAACTCATCACGACACGCTATGTATAATTGCTCATAATTT
>MU185133.1:109790-127296 GCA_016904865.1 Pissodes strobi
AAAAAAAAACAAGTATAATATCGGGTTTCACGAAAACCAAAAAACTGAGTAGTGCAAAAAGTAGTAGGCTCCGGGGCCAGATTAGCTAGAGTATAGAGAGGTAAAAAGAAGTAGTCTGTACCGAGTACGTGAAATGTAAAGTTAAGACATGAGATTAAAAATAAAATAGTTGGATTTCATTTAGTAGAACATAATCAAGTTTTATTTTCGGTCTTTCATTTGTTTACGTAAGCTCACTAATTACAACTAGACTATTTTAAGTAATTAGAATAATTAAAAAACCTTGCATAACAGCCGAGGGCTTATTAAATTCATATTCATGCAGTTTTTCAGTAAGGCACAATACGTTGACCTAACCGAGAGAAATAGAAATTAAAGTACATAGGCCGAGGGCCCTGTAATTTGCGTACGAATAGCACTCGATCAATTTTTTTTATCTTGCCGAGGGCAATAGAAAAAGAATACGTCCCGGCCGAGGGCTTCGCAATACAAAAAATTGTTATTATTATTCTTATTATAAATTATTAATTAGTTAAGCTTATGGTCGAGGGCCTAAATATTTGACTTCCCCACAAAGAGTTGGTTAGATTGAGTTAGATAGTGCATAGGCCGAGGGCCTTATAATCTGCATACAAATAGCACTCAATCGAAAAATTCTTGCCGAGGGCATAGAAAAAGAATAGGTTTAGGCCGAGTGCTTCGCAATACAAAAATTTTTTTAATATAATTTTTATTATAAATTATTAATTGTTTAAGCCTGGGGTCGAGGACCTAACTATTCGGCTTCCCCACAAAGAGTTGGCCAGATTGAGTTATATAGTGCGTAGGCCGAGGGCCTTATAATTTGCATATTATACAAATAGCACTCAATCGAAAAATTCTTGCCGAGGGCATAGAAAAAGAATAGATTTAGGCCGAGGGCCTCACAATACAAAAAATTCTTAATATTATTTTCATTATAAATTATTAATTGATTAAGCCTAGGGCCGAGGACCTAACTATTCGACTTTCTAACAAAGAGTTGGTTAGATTGAGTTAGATTGTGCATAGGCCGAGGGTATTATAATTTGCATACAAATAGCACTCAATCGAAAAATTCTTGCCGAGGACATAGAAAAAGAATAGGTTTAGGCCGAGGGCTTCGCAATACAAAAAAAAATTTAATATTATTTTTATTATAAATTATTAATTGATTAAGCCTAGGGTCGAGGACCTAACTATTCAGCTTCTCCACTAAAAGTTGGCTATTGACTTTCTAAGAAGTGATCGTTTATTATGCCAACTCCAAACTTGTCACCGCCAAATGATAATCAGATACATTTTGTGTGCATAATATTTCCCCTGTTTATGCAGCAATAATCAATTTCAATAGGGACAAAAAACAGTATATATTTCTAGTATGGTCGTGGACCTATTTAATTAAAATTGCTATCAGGGACTGACTCCTTATTGTCTGCAAAATAGCTGTATATTTTACAGGGTGTTAGTTGTTTTGACTAAAATATCACCCGCAGACTATTGTCTGCAAAATAGCTGTGTACTTTACAGCCTGTTAGCTGTTTTGACTAAAATATCGCCCGCAGACTATTGTCTGCAACATAGCTGCATACTTTACAGGGTGTTATGGCAAAACATATTTGCCATTAAGGCCGAGGCCCATACTTTCTGAGGGATAGCCGTGGGCTATTCAGTAAATTCTATCATCACTTAAGCGATTAAAAGACTGTGAGCCAACAGTATATATTTTAATATGGTCGTGGACCTATTTAATTAAGACTGCAATCATGGACTCCTTATTGTTTGCAAAATAGCTGCATACTTTACAAGGTGTAAATTATTTTGACTAAATTATCTCCTGAAGACTCTTGTTTGCAAAACAGCTGTATACTTTACAGGGTGTTAGTTACTTGACTAAATATTATTGTGTGCAAATTTAATTATTTGCAAAGGTTCCTACAACACCAATTGGGCTAACAACACCAACCATTTGTCAGGCTTGGCTGATGCACTTTACTGTTTTGCAATGTGTATAATGTTCCTAAATGATTTAGGAATTATTATAAATTCAGAGGACCGTCTCCTTACCTCTTAAGAAAATTAATTCTATAAAAGAGGCAATTAAAAAATATATTAACAAGTCAGGTACTACGATTCGAGATTTTGCAAAAATTATTGGTGTTTTGATAGCAGCGACTCCTGCCGTTCCTCAGAGTCGTCATCGTATCAAAAGACAAGGTCACGCAAAATTTAAAGCCTTAAAAGGAGAGTCGTACATGACAGAATATTAATTTCAAAAGATACAAAGCAAATTATTAGCTAGTGGATAGACAATCTAGAATATACTGTAAATATGAAGCCTAGTACGTTTTCATTGGAATTTTGAATTTTTTTATGCGTCTGCGTCTCCTACAGGCTGGGGTGCCTATTGTAACGGCCAAAAATGTCGCGAGTTTTCGGAAGAAGCCGACAAGTCTAACCATATTAATTACCTTGAAGTTAAAGCTGCTTGTCATGGCTTACAATTATTTACTAAATCAAATGGAAATATTAGAGTCTTACTTAGAATCGATAATAAGACGGCAATATCCTGCATTAATCGTGGGGAAAGCGTAAAATATCGCAACTTAACCAATATAACCTTTCAAATTTTAGACTGGTGTGAACAAAACGTATAACACTCTTCGCATCTTATATCGCTTCAAAAGAAAAACGGAAGCCGATAAGGCATCAAGACAAACTTCCATTGAAACAGAATACGAACTAAACAAGCAGGTATATCAGAAAATAATATGGGGTTAGATTTATTTGCAACTTATTTTAATGTAAAATGCCTGTTCCTGGTTTCCGGATTCAACCTCCACAGCAGTCGATGCATTTACAATTTCTTGGCATGATGAGTATTTTTACGCTTTTCCCTTGTTTTCTATGTTATTTAATGCTTTAGATAAAATTATACATGATGAAGCCACCGGAATATTGGTGGCTAGTACAGCCCTGGTATACCGCGTTTCCTAGTTTATTAGTTGGGAAACCGTTGACTTTTAAATCGAGTAAAAATTAGTTACTCTCTATAGAAACTCTCATCTGTTAGACAGGAAAATTTTCCTGGTGGCAAGGAAACTGTCTGAGAAGCATTTCTTCAAAGAAGCATTTCCGGTCACGCCATCCCAATAATGTTTGCATCCATCTCAGAAGGAACTTGGAAACAGTACAATGTTGTGATTTTAAAATTGGTTTTTGCTTGTTCTTGTGTGATAAAACACCGGCTTTTAGTATTTTTACTTTATGTATTTATAATATTGCAACGATATATAAAATATATCTAACAACAACACTGTCAACGTTATCCTACTGTCTAAACTGTTGCTAACTTAATAGTAATAACATAGGCGTACCTATAAATATTTTTATTAAAACAAATTGTTAATTAATATTTAACATAGAACGCTTGTTTTAATAAGTAGGTATTATAATTTCTGTAACAGCAAAATTTCGATGACTACTTATAATTTAAACATTTATCTGGACTTTTTAGTTCGCGAAGTAAACAAAGGAGCTTCTTACATCTTGATAAGTACCTATACTACCTATAGATCAGGTTCACCGCCTAATAGAGATTAAAATATAATAAAAAGATTTTTGAAGGGAGGCTACAAGTTAAAGCCCCCTAAACCTAAATACGATTTTACATGAAACGTTGAACCTGTATTACTCTATGTATCAACACTTTACCCTTTACAATCTCTCTCACTTGATAAACTAACAAAGAAAACGGTAACACTAAACACTTATGGCACTAAGTTCAGCACATCGGATTAACCAAAATTATGATCGACAATAATAGAGACTCTACAGTCAAAATTGAAGATTTCGGAAAAAATTTAAACCTTAGCTCCCTATAAAAGCCAGCCCATTTTTCGTATTTTCAAAAATCAGAATTACCTATTATGTGTCGCAAATTCTATAAAACAGTGCATTAAAGTCACCGTGCACATTCGTTCCACCACGCAATAACTCAAACCTTGAGTAGGTGGATCAACTTAATTTTAATAAACAATGGTATGGAATGAACGTTTATAACGTCTTTACGGATATAGTGTAAGACACGCCAGCACGTGAGCAGCCTTTAAGTTTGACGTAAACCTAAATGTCATTAAGAATATAGCAGGGTGGAGTCCTAAAATTCTGACACTTTCTTCAGATTCTATACTCGACCTCTAGGTACGCCCAGTGACGTATTTGCCAATACAATTTTAAATTTGGGTATATCTTAACCCTAATAGGTAGCCTTCTAAGTATTCCGTTGCCTAAGGTTCAATTTATTATATTTGTTTTGCTCTGATTGTATATCAATAATATATTATATTATAAAATATGTTTATTTATCTAGAATAGGTACCCTTAATTTTTAAGTGGTTAAGGAATTTATGGGATAGAATTTTCATTGATTTTTTTTGTCATACTTAAAATAGAGTTGAATTGAACGACTTTGCTGCCTTAACTGTGTTTTTTGTGGTATTCTCAGGATTGAAGGTAGAATAATGCAAAATTGCACCATCTAGCTTCAAACAGCTACAATGTAATCATATCGGAAGACAAGCGATGGAAAATTGAAAGATTAATCGAATACCTACTTACCTGTATGAAGATTAATCGTAATTTTCCGAGCTTGTCTTCCGATATGATTACAACCCTCCCAACCACATGCCCCTTAGGCGGGCAATTTTGCTCTAAAACAGAATGAGTAAGCATCGAAGTGCGATAGCAGACTCGGGTTGAGGATAAAAAACTTTATGCTTTAAAAACGTATCGATGGGTATGGTGATTCAGAAACTACAATGTAATCATATCGGAAGACAAGCTCGGAAAATTACGATTAATCTTCATACAGGTAAGTAGGTATTCGATTAATCTTTCAATTTTGCATCTAATTATTCAGTTTAAATTTGACTTTTATATAATAACCAACAGGATATAAGAGATCTAGTTTTTAGTTGCTTTTGTTATGTAAGAATTTTATTCTGAAGAGGATATTGAGTTGTCATTTGATTCACTATTTGGTGTATTGAGGATTAATAAATACGAGTAAATGACACTTAGATCTTCAATATCCCTTTGCTTATTTAGACAATCTTGATGCAGATGGATTTCTATCATTTCAAGAAAACGTCTTTTGGTATTATTGTTTTCTTGACTTAGTATTTCTGTATTACGAAAAGTTACATTATGGCTAGTGTCTATTACATGTTCTGCTAAAGCACATTACAATTTTTGAGACAATTGAAAAAATAAAACAAAAGATAAAAGTTATACAGTTTTTACTATTCCAAATTTAAAGTAAGAAGTAAAAGTATATTAACAAGTTTTCTGGCATATTCCACTACATCAGGTTGTTCCAGCAACACACACCGAAATAGGTGGGAATCCCAAAAGCGTTATGCATCTGCCCCCTTCAGCTGAAAAAATAATACACTTACTAGATGTTGGCTATAAATTAGGGATCTTATTTTACCTATGAAAAAGTGTAATAACGGAAGATAAAATCACTTTTAGAAAATAATTTGAAGAAAATATTAATAGAGATCAGAGTAGAACTTCCAAATATAAGACTACTGCTTTAACTATGTTGGGGTTTGGCACCTTCGGCAAAATGGACTAAAACAGAATTTTGTCCACAATACCGAAAGAAAATTTTTTGAAATTTTGTTTCGGGATTGTGGACAAAATTCTGTTTTAGTATTGCTTTAAGCCAATTATCGAAAACCCACCCAGTTGAGTTTTTTTAAGGGTCAATATCATTAAAAGGTATTATGGGGTCTTACGCCCATACCAAATGGAGTAAATTTCAGTTGTTTTTAACATAAAGTTTAATGGATGTACGAAGAAAATATTTATCAATTCCCCATTTTCAAAATCAATTAGCATATTGTGTACCTAGCAGGCGAAGTTACAGATTCTCGACCGATGGTGAAATTTCCTGGACGAGGCGAAGTCGAAACCAGAAGTACAGAGACAGATTGTGCTTCTCCCCCGAAGTATAAATTATTTTCTATGATTTTGAAAAAATTTATAAAATATTGATCATTTAAAATGAGAACAGCAGTAACGGAAATATGCCAAATATTCTATTATTATATTTACCACCTAAAATTCAATATAATCCCATTACAATTAACTGAGTAATTTGGATGCATTTATGCAAACAAGCATTTTTGTGCTCATTTCAAGATGTTCTTCAATCAACGCTTCTAGTTTGATCAGTTAAATAAAGAAAAGTGTGGCAAAGCATTCGTCATTCAGTTCCTATTTTTTTTTAGTTAAATATTCAAGCGCTCAAGACCATATTTTATATTTTCCCTTTTAATCTTACACAGCTTGATTCCATTATTGTTCAAAAGAGTATTTAGATAAAATGTTAGACTTACGGATAGCTCGGATGCAGTGTTCACAACACGCGCAGGTTGTAGGTGCCAACGTTTGACCCTTAGGACAATGAGTCTCATTTACGCAGGGGTGAGTCTCACAATAGTTTTCTGGACAAGCAATTCCTTGCATTGATATCACATGGACGAAAATCATTATGGTGGCAAAGAAAATGATAAAGCGAATCGCAGACGCCATTTTGCCTGTAGCTAGTCTAGAATATATAAATATATTTTCTATTAAAATAACTCATACACTAGAAAGTATCAGTAAAATTCGGTCATTCAAGTTTTGTTGTTAATGGAAATAATATGCCTATTTATCAAAATATCAAATGAGTTCTCTATTCTGTCTATTTTTCATTAAAAAAAATGGTATTTGATGTGCTAATGGAATAAGAATCGTATAACAGTTATTTTTAGACTAATATATATGCCACAAAAGAAAAAGCATATTCCATGATTTCGACGAGCGAGGCGACAAATTTTCATAAGTAACTTTTAAGTCATAACTAAAGAGACAAATTTTATCAACAACTGCATTTAGACATATTTTAAAATATAAATTTTCATAAGATAAACTTCGTATGCTTTAAGCATTTTGCCAGTGCTGTCGTCCTTTTTTATTGCTATGGAACTCAGATGTTTCCTATGAAGAGCTGAAAGAAAGTTGCAGAACGCGAAATGGAAGAAGAAACAGCCGTCAAAAAACAGAAGACACGCTTTTGAGCATTTTATCAGAAAAGTCCAAATGATCCTACGATAAAGAACTCTAGAGAAAGCAGTAAACGTGAATGATATAAACGAAAGTATTCTGCTTGATTATTTTTCACAGTTTCTAAAAAGAGATTGACTGCTCACTGATTACGTACAAGGTAATTGATGGGTACAACAACATTTTAACTTTATAAGAAGACAGTCCACACTAAAACATCGAAAAGCAAAACGCATAGAGGCATTTTATATATTTTTAACACAAATTGTGATGGCATCAATATATTGCCTGTGAGTAGTTTTTTAAAGGTTTAGTTATTAATTCTATATTTAAGTTTTCTAGGATATATCACCCTCTATAAATGTGCCAGCAAAATGTATTTCATCCAATTGAGTATTATTCGAAAGGTAGTAGGGATAAGTCTGTGGCCCAGATTGTAGGTTAATCTGGGTCTGTGGCTTAAATAATTGCCAACAATCCTATTCATTTTCAATATCATATACAGAACTAATCCTCATACCATCTCCAGCCCATCCTAAAAGACTTATGGCCATCAGGAATATTGCCGCCTGGCATGTTTACATATTTGGCCAAATCCCATGATATGCCCGAAGGGGCCGATATACCTTACCTACCGATCCAAAGCCACAGCCAAACTTTCCTAACCAGGCGCATACACTCTTTTTGATGGCAATTTTCTTAAACCTTAAAATTATGAGGAAAATTGAAAAAATAAAACAAAAGTTGGAAGCTATACAGTTTTTACTATTCCAAGTTCAAAGGAAGAAGTAAAAGTATATTAACAAGTTTCCTGGCATATTCCACTACAGCAGGTTGTTCCAGCAACACACACCGAAGTAGGTGGGGATCCCGAAAGCGTTATGCATGTGCCCCCTTCAGCTGAAAAAATAATATGCTTAGTAGATATTGGCTATAAATTAGGGATCTTATTCTACCTATTAAAAATAATAATATCGAAAGATAAAAGCACTTTTAGAAACTAATTTGAAGAAAATATTGATAGAGATCAGAGTAGGTCTTGCCAAATATAAGCACAGCTTATATAAGACTACTGCTTTAACTATGTTGGTGTCTGGAACCTTCGGCAAAATGCGCTAAAACAGAATTTTGTCCAAAATACCGAAAGAGAATTTTTTGAAATTTTGTTTCGGGATTGTGGACAAAACTCTGTTTTAGTACTGCTTTAAGCCAATTATCGAAAACCCACCCAGTTGAGTTTTTTTAAGGGCCAATATCATTAAAAGGTATTATGGGGTCTTACGCCCATACCAAATGGAGTAAATTTCAGTTGTTTTTAACATAAAGTTTAATGGATGTACGAAGAAAATATTTATCATTTTCCCATTTTTCAAAATCAATTAGCATATTGTGTACCTAGGAGGCAAAGTTACAGATTCTCGACCGATGGCGAAATTTCCTGGATGAGGCGAAGTCGAAGCCAGAAGTACAGAGACAGATTGTGCTTCTTCTCCGAAGTATAAATTATTTTCCTTGATTTTGAAAAAATGAATAAAATATTGATCTTTTTAAATGAGACCAGCAGTAACGGAATGAAAAACGTACAGAAACTACCTTGTATCATACGCGTCTTGCGCCATGTATTAAAAAGTATTTTCAACACTGTCAGTGGCGCATCTAGAAAATTGTTCTATCATTAAAATGCAATATTAAAACCTAATAATACGGAATAATACCATTTTTGGGTGAGGAGTAACTACCTCTTCTAACTCACCCCCTTGGATGCACTTCTGAACACGGCTATAGACAGCATATTTGATTTGACAGTTTGGTTAGACAGCTAAGGATGACATGATACGTACCTTTCCTATCACCACTTATGAACATGAAGAAAAAAAGCAGAGATAACTTGGCTAGAAGGTGCCTAAATCACACGCGTGTTGAGCAATGTTTCAACACACGTGTTGGAAAGTAATTCCAGTAAGACCACGGAATGTATATAGTTCAGTGAGTAAGACTCTATTTGAACAGTTCGCTGATGCTGACAATTTTACAGCATATTTGAATTGACATTTCGACCTGACAGATGATTTTCTAGCTAGATTAACTGTGCTTTTTTTAATTTTTCACATGGGATCGTAGGAAATAGTATATTACATAACAACTGTTAAAAGTACTAGTTTTTAAACAATGAGGTTAATTACTATGAGGCATTGGCCGAATCCAGAAATCCTTCGAGGTTGAAAACGTACTTTTCGACCACCTGTGAAAATGACAAAAGGCATTTCATAGTTTTTAGTAACCTATTATTTTCACACGCATGTTGAAATCCCCTTTTCAATCCGTGTGTTGAGAAGTACATATCGCGTCATTCTCATCTTGACATTTTATTCAAATTGACACCATCTGCCATCTAAAATAATTTTCAACACGTGCGTTAAAAATTTTTTCAACACGCCTGTGATATAAAATAAACCTTATATGAGAAAAGTATATGAAATAAGACACTCCAAAAAAAAGGGGGTGTCTTCAGAATGCAGGGAAGGTAAGCAGGCTGTCTACATTTAGTTAATTGAATCAATTTATTACATTTTTCTATTTCTACTTTCTTTGTGTAGCTTTCTCATATTTGTTTTTGTTTCGCAGTGCTCATTATTTTGATGTAATAAAATATAAAATTTTACTGATTTATTCTATTAATTTTTATTGTGTGATGACCATAAACAAAATAAAATATAGTTTTTCTCCGATTGACAGCAAATATTAATTTTGCAGACACATATCAATCAGCAAAGTATTACTTTTCCTGCCTTGGCAGCAAAGTAAGTAATTTCCTGCCTAGGCAGCAAAATCGTTAGTCTCCATGGGAATAAAACGTTTGACATAAGTTGTCAAACTATAATTATTATGGACATATACATTTCCATAGCAACCAACCGTTCAAACAATTGCGATTTCTATCAAATTTTGTTTTAATTTATCACTACAGGAAAAATAAAAAGATTGTGGGAATTGTAATAATTTGCAAATATACAATATACATATATCATTATAAACAATCGGAGAAAAAATTATATGTTCAACTCGGCAGCAAAGTAGATTGACTGCCTTAGCTGAATTCCTGAAATGTATATGTCCATAATAATTATAGTTTGACAACTTATGTCAAACGTTTTATTCCCATGGAGACTAATGATTTTGCTGCCTAGGCAGGAATGAACTGTCAGCCGCGGCAGTCAATCTCCTACTTTGCTGCCTAGTAAAACTATTTTCTCCGATTGACAGCAAATATTAATTTAGCAGGCACATATCAGTCAGCAAAGTATTACTTTTCCTACCTAGGCAGCAAAGTAAGGACTTTCCTGCCTAGGCAGCAAAACGATTAGTCTTCTTGGGAATAAAACATTTGACATTTTTTGACAAAAAATATTTATTAATTATATATACATTTCCATAGCAACCAACCTTTCCAACAATTGCGATTTCTATCAAATTTTGTTTTAATTTATCACTACAGGAAATATAAAAAGATTGTGGGAATTGTAATAATTTGCAAATATACAACATACATATATCATTATAAACAATCGGAGAAAAAATTATATGTTTAACTCGGCAGTAAAGTAGATTGACTGCCTATCTGATTTCCTATCCTCGCTACGCTCGACTATGAACTATCAGCCGCGGCAGTCAATCTACTACTTTGCTGCCTAGTAAAAGAAATAACTATTTCCTGCACTGATAAAACATTTTATTTATTAGTTAGAATTTGAAATCCAAGCAAATCCCGATAGAACTTGATTTTTTTGCAAAACTCCTTAAATCCAAAATAAAATTAAAAATAAAGTGCAGCAAAAATTATTACAATAACGAAAGCTTAGGATTATCATATGAACCACAAGAGATATATGCTAGTTATAAGAGTTTTAGATATTGGGGGATTCCGCTGCATAGGTTTTTGCGAATACCTCAATAACAACAACCATTTAACGGTTATGCGTGTTTGCTCTGCTTTATTTGAATTTGACGTAGCTGCTCAAAGATCCTCTATCAAATTCTTTTTTGTACTTTACAAATTTTATAAGCAGTACTATTTTAAATATGCAGCAACAAACCTTAACTATCAGACGCAGTATTTATTTATTCTATTAGCGATATCATATGGTAAAACATAAAAGACTTACGTATTATTGGTACGCAATGTTGACAACAACCACAAAATGTAGGAGCCAAGGTTTCTCCTTCGGGACAGGATGTATCACTTACACAATCAGCAGTAGCACAGAAATTTGGAGGGCATACGATTCCCTCGATTGGTTTAACGATAGCGAGAACCATCATTGTACTCACAAGTATTATTAAGTATGTAGCTGCCATTTGAAGAATTATGACGACCTTGAATATATGCACAAAGATATTAAAGTTATTGTAATGTGTAATGGCTGTTAGACCAAAACCGCCAAATAAAAAAATAAAATCTGTTTTACGTATACTGTTGCGTAATAAAAATTGTTTCTGATACGTAATATTTATTACACAACCGTTTCAGAAGTGACTAGGCGTCTATGTATGTCAACGTCAACGGTTTATTTTATTGATTCCCATGATAACCTTTCTCTATCACTCGGTATTGATTTGTATGTGTCAAGTCTCTATTATTGATCTAGTTCAATAATGAAAGAAAATAATTGAGTTCTCTGATAAGAAAAAAAGGAAAACAACTTGGTCAATAATGCTTGATTTTAAACTTAGTAACTTAGGGGAACAGCGAGGCAGAATGACATATTTAAACTTAATTCCATTTTTTCTAGCATATAAAGAGCATGCCGTTTTTTTGATGGTTAAGGATCATTCAAGAAAAATTTGGGAATATAATAATTTATTTTTTGTAGGTTAGAAAATTATATCGTAATAATCGTTATGTATATACACCGGGGCAGAATCACACCCCCTTGGGGCGGAGCGGTCACCTTATGAAAATTAAATTAGAAATGCTTATTTTAGGTGATCAATGAGTTAAGGATATTAAAACTAAGTGAGTATATTTATTACAAAA
Source organism: Pissodes strobi (assembly GCA_016904865.1). Taxonomy (NCBI): domain Eukaryota; kingdom Metazoa; phylum Arthropoda; class Insecta; order Coleoptera; family Curculionidae; genus Pissodes; species Pissodes strobi. The sequence goes on from MU185133.1 coordinate 121,963, forward strand.
ATCAGCTGTAAAAATAAATGTTACAAGTTAATAATAACTGAAAAGTCTTGTTATAAATTTTCGTAAGCTAGTAAGTTCGCTATCAAATAAAATTAAAATATTCTTAACATAAAAAGGATTCCTTAAAATATTTTGAAAATAAAGCCCTATTTTCAAAACTCACAGATAAGAATAGTCTCATCGGTCATCCCTATCCAAATCTGCCCATTCTTACAAACAGAGCATGCAATCCAGCCCTCTGTAGGGTGCGAAAAAAACTCTGCTCAATAAAAATATTCTGCCTCATCAACCTCACTTTCACTTGACAAACTTTCCATTACTCTGTCTTCTGAACAATTTTCATATTCGCGACTCTACTCGATGTCCCTTTTTTAACTTCTTTTAAAATATATTTTTCATTAGATTTTATATTTTCAGTAGGACTGCTTCTAATTATTTTCTGTACCTTTTTTCTTTTAGCTAAGTCTTGTTGAGAAATGGCCTGCTCCAGGTCGTTCTTATATGGGGTTGAGGCTAGAATAGCCGTCTTAACTCTTTAAACCCTTTTAGTGATCTTTGGGATTGACAAAATATCTGTTGGAGATTTACAATCAAAGCTACTATTTACACATTCAGCGATACTATCTGGCGCATTTTTATTTATTTTGTCATTTTGACAAATATTTAACTTTGAACTACCAGGCTGATGACACAAACATTGAGGATGATTATCTGACCGGTCAAGGAGATTGCCATTACCATCGGTGTTGTCCTTTTGTAGATTTTATGTGTCCATATTAGCTGTTACGTGGATTGGTATGTCAGATGTGGTGGATGGCATAAAATTCGAATCTGAAAAAACATATTCGTCAACAGGCCATATTCCAGTCTTGCGAACACCATTGATTGCGGTTTTTATATTTGCTGCTTCTAAATATGTGCCCCAAATAGAGAAGAGATCTGATTTAGTATGATAACCTTAGAAGGAATTCTCCTCAACCATTTTCTAGCCTCCTGTTCGTAATATGAGCTTAATGGCTTCATAAAACTGGCTTCTAGCGATTTGATCTTGTGTGAACAATGAGGTGGCAAACATAAAAGGATAACGCCATTTTCACGAGCAATTTTAATCAAACCTAGATTTTTGTGTGAGTTAAATGACCGTCTAACAAAAAGAACTAGATTTCCTTTAGAAGCTTTTGAAAACCCTATGGACCGCTTAAATCAAATTAAATATAATTATTTTGTGATCCAACCCATTTCATTTAACTCCAACGTTGACCCAGGAGATAATCCAAGTTTAAATGTTGGTTGCCTTCGCTTGCATGAAAATATTACCATTGGAGGTATGAAAGGTCCTGCTACTGAGAAACAGATTTCGGCTCTTACAGTCTCTCCTCTCAGAAGAGGTATGTGCAGCTACTTGGCGTTATCCTTTTGTGGTAATTATTTTGAAATGTTTTTTTCGATTGACATGAATGCCGGTCTCGTCACAGTTGGAGATGCAATCACCTGTCGGTTTATATTTATCTAGAGTGCCAGTGAGTAGTATACAAAAATTGGGATACAGCGATGCGATTAAAACCCATGGCTCGGGCATGGGTGTTGCTTCAAGTTTTTGCAAGCTTAACGTTGGATGTCTTGAAAGAAACGTCTCCATCCAATCCGGTTCAGCCATTTGATTGGTGACATTAGAATTATGACTGCTGCCAATTTGCTCATTGAGTTGCAATGCCAGTGGTCGAAAATCATGATTAGTACAAATAATCTCCACTCAATGGTTTTTAAATATTCTATATTCTCGAGCTCTTGCTCAGCTGTAGAAACTCTTTTGAATTTCCCGTTGGTTTTGTCAATTCTGAAAGTTCGTGTTCTTTCCTTCTGGACACACCTTTTTAATGTGGAGCGAGGACCATTATACATGTTCTTTTAATCCATTTCACAGTAAGCAACGCACTGACTGCGTTTTCAGTTGCAGCAATGACCGGGGAGTTTTCCTAACCTATGTTCGAACCATCTAAAAAGGAAAAAATAAATATAAATCACCCGATTGTTAAAAACAGATAAATAAGAAATAAGAAAAATAAGAAATTTATCCGGGGAAAACGGCACCCCTGTCCATTTCGCCTCAAGTGTAGCTCAGAGCTATTTTCTACAATAAATAATATTTATAACCGATATAAAAGTAATATATGATATCAACTGACGCCTAAGATTAAACAGAACCATTGGAAAATAATGACAATTAATTATTTTCTATGAACTTACCTCTGCATAAAACTTCGAAAAAATTCAACACACAGCACAAAATTAGCACGTCGCCGTCGGTAGTTTGCGCTGCTTCTGTTTGACTTTTCTTTTGATGAAAGAGGTGGAGCCAATGTCAGTGTTATTGGGCGTTTTCACTTCAATATATCCAATATGGTCGTTTCTAGGTCGGGTATGCCATTATACCCCGGTGTGCCATTCCGCCCCCCGTTCCCCTTTTTAACTATTAATTATTAAAAGTTATCTTTGCTAGGAAATTTTGCAAAATTAATTGTTTTTCCCTTGACATGTAGGCTTGGTAATTGTTAATTTATATTGATTTTTATGTGTCATCTTACTAGTACTGATCCAGGTCAATAATGTAAATAATTAAATAATTTGACAAGGGGTAAAAAAATGTCAAGATAGAAATCAGTTAAAAAATGGTTGATGTTAAAGTTTGTAATGGACAAAGTTTATTATGCCTTAAACACAATGCAATTATTTGCAAATATATATCTATTTACGTGCACAATACATCCTTGCTTCGCCATTTTGTGTAATTTGTGAAAAGCACCATTCTAAAAACATTAAAATATCTTTCCTTATCACTTAATCACATTTTATTCAATATATTTTCTCACCCCATTCTACGATGGTGTTCATACCCTTATTGATGGCAGCAATCTGATTTTATCACTCGCGTTGGGAACGAGCAGCGATCATTGGAATCTGCGACATGAATGTGGATATAAGAGTAATATCGCCTGCAAAGCTCTAAATAATACGATTATTTGGCCTGCCTAAGAGATCGTTGATATAGAACTCGAAAAGTGTGTGAGATAATATAGACCCTTGCGGAACTCCGGCATTGATTTTAAATTCCTCCGAGAGATGTGCATCAATACTCAGTGCATTAAATGCTCGGATCCCTTAAAAAAATTGAAAAGCCATAGACACAGTAGTGACGGTAGTCCATATGCTGCCAATTTGCTTAACAATCCGTCATGCTTCACCCTATCAAATGTTTTGCATATCTCGAGAGCCACTACTCTAGAGTCGCCGAAGGTCTCGATTGCTTTGGTTCACAAGTAGGTCACGTAGGTCAACAGTTTCCCGTTTATCTGACCTGCGGAAGCCATACTGGCAATCGCTTATGATGCCTGCCGATTCGAGATATTTTAGCTGTCCGTTGATCAGTGTCTCCATGATTTTGGACATGTTGGGAACTAAGGCAATTCGACTGTAGTTATTTGGGATTGGTCCTTTCTTCGGAATTGGTTGCAACTGAGCGCATTTCCAGCTAGAAGGAAAGCAGTATGAGAGGAAGAAAAGCCTACATAGTGGAGCTATTAGTTCAGTAGAACATTTCTTAAGCACTATTGCGGAAAAGCAATAGGTCATGTGGCCTTGTTAGTGTCTAGACCTTTGAGTATTCGTTTCACTTCGTGTTGGCGAAATATCAGACCTGGCATTGAGGAAATCACGCTCATCATAGTTGGGGAGTCTTTCCTTGTGGATCTAAGGTAGCATTTAATGCAAACATTTCGGCAAGAATGTTCCCTCATTCTTTGGCCGTTTCCGCTATTGAGCCATCATCTTGGGTCAGTGGTAGGATTGGCGTATTTGAGCATCCCTGATTCACAGCTTTGACAACGGAGAGCTTGTTCATGATCTGCCCATAATATCCTTCCTTGCTCTCGTCAATGGTCTGCTTACACTGGTTTCTAGTCGTGACGAATATAGTTCGACTTTTCCTGTCGGATCTCGCCGCCATTTGCGCTAAACCACTGCTTACTGTTTCAGATATATGTTTCATAGAAGAAGAGATGAAAGCTTCCATACCAGCTAGGATAACTTTGATTATTTCATCCCCAGATTCAGAGGTGTTTGGATTTCTAAAGCAGACATCTTGTCAAGGAAAAGAAAGATAAAACTCGCGAGGATCACGCCATCGCCACTTTGCAGATTTGTAGTGCCAAACTTTTCAGGGTACCTGTGGGCCCTGTGTTTTGATAGCAAGTTCGCAGGTTACGGAGATAAGAGTGTGGCCTAAAAGTAGAGTTCAGGATTAGTTTGGGTTAGTAATAGCAAAAGTCTTGGCTTCTCGTCCTTCATCTTCGCTTTTGTTGGAGTGTTTCAGCCAGTCGACTTATGTACGTTGAACTCTACTATTACAATTTCTGCCATTGGATAGTTGATCTGCAGAAAATCAATTTGATTGCCAGGATTAGAGAAAAGTCATTTATATTGGTATTCGCTAGGTGGTCTATACAAGCAACAAATAAATTTGGTTTGCTCCATCTGTACTTAGTTTGAATCAAATGCCATAAAAGTCCTTAGGTTCGCATGTTTTTTCTCGTTTAGCAACATAAATCGTATCCTATAAAAATAGCTAATCCAGAGTTATGTCGAAATCTGAAGTAAAGGTCATATATGGGTATATTCAAGTGAACATGAGTAGTGCTTGATTTAGTTGATTATATTAATAACATATTGTAGTAGATTCAATGATTATTATGAAAATATTATGCGATGTTGGTTTTCATAAAAATATGCTCATTTAGCTCTTGCGTTGAATGGCTAGTGTATCTTGGCGACTTTTTTTGGTTCCTATCTTACAGCACTCCATATAATGTGAGCCCATTATTATTATACAGTGTATCCGGCTTTTTATAAATCCATCCTAATTTGTCAGTTGTTAACGAAGATATATTCTTCAAATTTCGGTACATATATCATCGGCGTGCTGATTTAGGGGGAAAAAGGGGTTAATTTTTTTGAAAAAGTATATTAGGGTTCAATTTTAATCAATTTCCTCAACATATTTAGATTCAGTATTCCCAAAAACTCCCCAATAATAAATGTTTTCTAATACATAAAAAATCAAACACATTTTGTTTTACAAAAAATCCTAGTATTTTCTTATACTATCAAATTTAATGAAGCACTATATATTAAATTTTTTGCTCTTAATTTTTTTTCTAGTGAAATTATTTTCTATTGTAAAGTAGGTTATGAAGCATGCACCCCTCACTTGAAAAACGGAAACATTTTTTTATTTTTTTTTTACTAAAATATCCGCTAGAAAAAATAAGCTTAAAGGTA
>MU185134.1:0-52143 GCA_016904865.1 Pissodes strobi
CACAATTTAAAAAAAGGGACAGATTTCCATTCGCCAATCAAAAAGCAACCTTTTGTATCACGTATTCATCGAGTCATTGCGACCCCGATTATGCCAACTTAATTTATCTCGCTTGCAAATATCATGTTTCTATTAATTTGTGTGAAATAACTTGACCGTTGCATTTGCAAAAATATCAAACCCATCATCTTTGGTCTCTGGAACAGAACCGAATGTTTCATTCAGAAAAGCTATTTGTATGTATGTCATATTAGTCTAGGGAAATTATTCTACAGTTGTGATCCAGCTTATCGTTATGACTTGTCAAAGGCCTTTGATACGTTTGAACATCGACTGTTTTGCATCTTTTGGTTGATTAAAACATGGAATAATCAAAATCAAATTTAATGTCAAATATACACAACTTACACGCGTCAAAAGTAAAAAGACAGATAGCCTGGGCACATACCCACAAACTGACATTTAAAATATGTTACATTACTAAAAATTACTTTACATTCAATATAAAATATCAAAATTACAAAAGATTGAAGTTAAAATTCAAGAATTCAGCATAAGAATAAAATGCATTATTTATTAAAATTAGAAACTATTTTAGCCCCTCAGGCGCCTTTTAAGACTCTTTACAGACGTAGGCGACTATGTGAAAATCGGCCGCTCCTATTGATCGATCCATCTCGTATTACAATATGTCTTCGAGATGCAATCAGTTTGTCACAAGAGCTCTCGTCGTCGAGAGGTTTAGATGGAGGTTTCACTTCGGCGGCCCGGGTTCAAACCTTGGTTGCTTTTTTTATTTTTTTAAGATTATGTTTTTAAGCAGTTTTTTTCTTGATTTTGGGTGTGTCTTGGGTTAGCACCTGGTTAGTTTCCTTTTCTCGAGCCCCCGTAGCGAGTGAAGCGAACGGAGGGCCATGCCAATCGACCAATAGGATATTCTTGTTTTAGTTTATAATACACTTTCACTTCGAGATGTATTTTAAAGAAACCACTGTATATTCAGCTAGAGTCTATATGTATCTTTTTAAAGCCAAAATAATCAAAGTAGTTTATATATGAATTAATACATTTTCCATTGTCAGAGCCTGCTCCCTAAACACGACACGAACTTAGGTTTAGCTATCGAGCCTTCTAGTTCAGAGAGTGTTGATCCTATTTGTTCTGAAGGAGTGGCTAGTGCTCTGTCTGAACGGACACAAAGTAAAATCATTCTGCACTAAAGCAGATATTTGACAACGCCGATAAAGGCCGAGAATTATATATTTAAATATCGAGTAAAGCCATATAAATATTATGTGATCCGCATTTCACTATTTCAAGGGATCGTGTGATGCGAAGATGAAGATATTTAAGGTAGAAAACATTTTGGGTCAAATCGATTTACACAAAACAAATCAAATACGTTAGAAATCGACCAATTCAAGATTCTTTGGTGTTATTCATTTGTAGGATTTCAGGAAAATATATTGATAGCATTCTGCTCTAGATTTCTGTTTATATTTAACATTCTAGTAAGTAAATTACTAAATATTTTTTTATTATTTTATAATCAAATGCCAAATAAATAGATTTTAAATTTGGGTATGCCCAGTCATATTTCCACAGTAATCGAATCTAACAAGAATATGAATAAATTCATACTTATTTACACATTATAAAACCATGTCACATTCTAGCCAATAAAATGCGTCCGTCGGACTCCTCGAACCGGGATTAGGTCGGATATATCCAACAATCATTCTTTACGATTCTTGGGATATATCCAACTCTTGGTAACATAAATATCATTGTTGGAACGTTGTAACAATTATTTTTCACAATTATCTCCTTGGTAGTTACCAAGAGATCGTGTTGTCTAACCGATACATGGTCATAGACATGAATCAAGGCCACCTATACTGTGGTGGCCTTGCATGAATACCCGTGACACTAGGCATTAGTCACTTCCCATTTTTGACATTCAGAAAGTAGGGTTAGTTTAAATAGCCTCAAAAATTTGTGTGAAAAGTAAAAGAGCCCTAAATCATGTCTCAACAAAAATCGAGGAAGGCTGCCCCATGGTTCCAGTGCGAAAAATGCAAGGCTTTCATAGTTAATAAGGATATCGAAAATCATGACGGATTTTGCCCGCCAAATATAGAATCTTTCCATCATGCATTCATCCTTAACCAGGTTCTATATGGCATTTTTGACCTAAAACCATGTGAAGAAATAAAAAACCTAAGTAGTAGAGAGAAAGATGGCATGGTATTTGTCAGCCAAGCTGCAATGCAGCTGTGCGACTTCTCAATTGGAGAATTTGTGATGATTGATTCGATTGACCAGAAACTGGCTCCGTTAGTACAAAAAGTTTGGCCTACTAATGAAAAAAGTTTGACTTCAGTGCTGGTAACTAAAAATTGTAATAATTAGCTTCGAAGTTTGTTTAAATTATACAACTGAAACATTTTAGGCTTGCAGAACTCGAACTTTGCTCAGAATGATATAGTCACAGTTAAAAAATTTGATGAAGTGACGGCACTAATAGCTTCCCAAATATCTCTCGTTATCCTTAATGGACCCAAGTCACTGGAAATTACTTCTGAACTGAATAATCGTCTTTCAAAGTCGTATGAGAGCCGATATCTCACAAAGGGTAACATAATACATATTATGTTTTACGGGACATTATTAAAGTTTGAGGTGAAAGTTATTGATGAATGCTTCAATCGAGAAAATATTAATAGGGGCTTTGAAAGGCTTTCGATTGGAGACGATAGGAAATTTTACTTAGCCGATAGACATACAAAATGGAAAATATTTCGGTTAGTATTGATAAACAATATATAAATACAAATACAAATATATATTTCCAGAATAGACATTACAAAAAATGTGTTGGAATTGTGAGAAATAAATTTGTTAAAATAAGCCAAGTAAACTAAGTTAAAATAAAGTACAAAAAATATAATACGAAATAATCAAGCTCATATATAATGTTGTACATGCTAAAGAATAATAACATATTAATAAAATAACACTAACACACTTGTTATACAATAAAACATTACAAATACAATAGTTACAGTTATCCCCCTAAAGTGTTTCTACCAAATATTCCTGTAGAGAATAATATGCTTTTAAAGCCAGTATCTTTTTTAATGCTGAACGGAAAGTGATTAGAGATTTACTCTCTTTAATATAAGAAGGCAAGTGATTAAATATTTTTAACGAAATCACCTAAATATATTTTTATTAGAAAATAACATAATAAATGTACCTATGTGTAAGTATGGAAAAGTAATTTTCATGTCATATGCATAGTGAACAGGTTCAACATTCAGAAAGGCATATTTGCATGCTAAAAAATCGTAAAAACATATATTTAAATATAATAAAATTATTTTATATTTACTTACTTTAATGTTGCAAATAAATGGTGCAGCTGGCCAAACAATTTTGATGATTTTGTAGTTCTCAAGAAACTTTTACTCAGGCCACTAGTGAAGCAAAAACTTATCAGATAGCTGGCTTGGACATGGAAATTGAAGAGATCCATGAAATGATGAATGCTACCTTTAACAGATCCAATTCAACCTTATTCATCCAAAACAAATCTGTCCTTCTCTATGGGAATTCGGGCACTGGAAAAACTACATTAGCAAAAATGTTAGCTGACGAATCCAAGGCTAACGTAGTAGAAATTTACGCTCCAGACTTGTATAGTAAGCATGCAGGAAGCCCTGAAGATGTTATCAAGGAATTGTTTCAGAATGCTGCGAAGAATTCACCAAGTGTGCTTATTTTGGATGAAATTGACATTTTATGTCCAACAAGAAATGGTATTTATATAAATAAAGTTTATAATGTAATTTGCTTATATGTGTAATAGTTTATATGAGTATTAAAATTATTTGTCAAAACGTGTATTTAAGTATCATTAAAGAGTAAAATGTATTAAATGAAGTAGCTGCATTAAAAAATGGCAGGTTAATTAATCTCTTGATCTAGGTAGAATAACTGATTCAGAGAAACGAATAGTTTCTACTGTACTGACATGCATAGATGAGCTGTCACAAGATAGACGGTCAATGGTCTTTATTATAGCTACGACAAATAAAATTGGCAACATTGATCCAGTATTTCGAAGGTAAGATCACAAGGATGTTTTTAATCTTTATATTTTGGCTTGGCATCTATCTATTATCAATAGGATTGAGGATAAGTTAGATAGTTACTACTTAAGGGTAGAGTAAATAAATAATCGCAGAGCTTCAGTTCTATGTTGTCTGTTTGTTTTATAGATGCGGAAGACTCGATCGCGAAATCGAAATTCCTACGCCGAATCCCCAGTCTCGGAAACTAATCCTTCAGAAAATACTAGCGAACGTGCCTCAAAATCTTTCTGAATCGGATTACCACGAAATAGCATTAACGACACATGGGTTTGTGGGTGCCGATATTGTGTCCCTCAGTTCTCAGGCTGGTTTGTCGTGTGCGAGAAGAACGGGAAACGTAATCGAGTTGCAGGATTTCAAAATGGCTCTCAGGAAAGTGAGGCCGAGCGCCATGCGGGAAGTACAGATAGAGGTAAGGATGCTAAAGGCTTGCCAAACCTGTAATCATACAGGACATTAAAAGGGCTTCTATTAACATCTGATTTCCTGAAATGTCTGCTATATTTTGTAATTTCTTGGCTAAATCATCACAGCTTTTTAAGTGAAAAAAAATAAAATGAAAATAAGTAAAGTAATATAATTGTTTTAGGTACCAAATGTAAAATGGTCAGACATCGGAGGCCAAGACAACCTAAAGTTGATTCTCAGGCAAGCAGTGGAATGGCCCCTGAAATACGCGGAAAGCTTTATTAGGTTAGGCGTGACTCCTCCGAAAGGTGTCTTGATGTTTGGTCCCCCTGGTTGTTCCAAAACTATGATTGCAAAGGCTTTGGCCACTGAGAGCGGTTTGAATTTCTTGAGTATAAAAGGTAAGGGGAATCAAGTTTATCTTCAATATAAACTCAATTTAAGGTAATATACTCTCGGCACTATACTGTATATTATGGTGTGTCATGAATAAATTAAACCGTATATTTGTGGTCCTGATGTTTGCTGTTTTTTTCTTGGTATTATAAGTAAAAATAATATCAGTGTCTCGTGTTTTTATAAAGTGAAAATTGTGATCTTCTGGATGGTCACCTTAGGTTTTTGATTGAGCTTCATATTTGTGGATAAAGCAACGTTCCTAAATCGAACACGTGATGAAAGAACTGCAGTAAATGGGTACCTATAACAAAAAATTTCATGTTTATTGCTCTCGGAATTGTTGTTTATCATTTGAAGTTTATAACTTTTTATAGTGAAGTGAAGTGTTGGTTGAAGTATGGTTGATTGTGAATTTATTTTCACGTCTTATAACTATTTTTAACAATGGCTTCTGTTTGCACTGAATGTCACTCTGCATGCATTTTTAAGTGTTGCCCGAAAGATGAAGAACTTTTCGGTGTCTCATGTGACTCATACAGAGCTGTTTAAGATCATTTAAAAACTGATTTAAATCAAAGATCAAAGATACTTTTCATTTGGACAAACGATTTAAATTAAAGATCGTTTTGTATATAAAGAAAGATTTAAATAATAAATCTTTTTTATATTCAAATCTTTTTTACATTTTAAATCATTTCAGGAAATATTTGAATCTTTTCAAAAGATTTAAATATTTTGAAACGATTTAAATACTTCCTAAAATGATCTAAAATGTAAAAAAGATTGAAATCATTTGGTTGGTTACGTACAACGAATTGGCGTCGTTGGTTATGTACCACTAAAAAAACCCTTAGAGCGTAATCAAAATGTTATTTATATAAATTAAGTGAAAAAAAAGCAAAAGTGTGACGTCACCCAATCTAAATTTAAAAAAACAATGCAATCCTCAATAGATACGTCAAAATAACATACAAAAACGAAATTAAAATGTTATTTAAACCTTGTTTTTTTTTAATGGAATTTTTGACACATTGTCGAATGTTTAAAAGCCGTTAGCATTCACATAATTGGTAACTGTGCACTTCTTATTATGTTAGCCGATTATATTAATTAAAATGAAAACACTAACAACATCAAACATACAAAATAGCTCATTATGTGCATGCTAGCGGTTTTTAAATATTTGACAATATGTCAAAAATTCCATTAAAAAACAAGCTTTATTTTTTTTGACAATTACTTTTTGATAAAATCAACTTGAAATTTGACAAAATCCTATTATTTCAATTATCTTTTTTTTATATATATTTTTGATCTGAGTTGTTCCTAGAAATATTTTTCTGGCGAAAAAATCTATTTTACTTTTTAGCTAGTTTTTTTTATGGCATTTGTTGGCTTTTTCGTAAGGGGTTTGTTTATGACGCAGAAACTTTCATCGAAATTATCGGGAATATATATTTTTAAGAAATCAATAATACAAAAGTTTCCCATATAGCCAATATATATTTAAAAAAGAAAATTAAGTAACACGCATTAAACAATTTTCATTACAAAATACAAAATAAACATAGAACTAAATAATTAGGATGTATTTATTGCTGTATTTTATTATAGTTAAACTCTTTTTAATGATTTAAATCTAAATCTGTTTAAGGATTTAAATTTTTTTGAAGATTTAAATCTTTTTACTGATTTAAATCCTTTTTAAAGATTTAAATACTATTTTTAAATCAAAAATCCAAGATACTTTTCAGAAATATTTAAATCATAAATTAAAAATCACTTTCAGAAAAAATATTTAAACTCAAAGTATTTAAATCAAAAAATGTATTTAAATCACAAAAATGATTTAAATCTCACTGATGGTGACACCTCTGCTCATGTAACAAGGTAATGTGAAAGAAATGTGCAAATATTACCACAACTGAGGCACACGCTATTGCCTTGTCGCAGAGAAAGCTGTTATTTTACTGTGGTTGCAAAAATCTATTGAAAGATCTCCCAAATATGTCAAAACTAATTAAATGTTATGACAAGGCAAGGGCTGAATCTAGGAAAAAGGACGAACTGATTGACAGATTGAATACCAATCATAGAGACTCAACGAATGAGCTGCAAGGCGAAATTCGCAAACTTTCAATTCAAGTTCGGGATAAAGATACGTTCATACAACGATTGGAGCGAAGGTCTGCGGACTTTAGAGATGATGTATTTAGCGCTGAAAAGACCCTAGAGGAAACAATTCTGGAGCAGAAGGAACAATTATCCCAAATAAACAAACAAATTATACTTCTTTTAAAATCCAATTCAACCTTGACTGAAGAACTTGAAAGTTCAAAAATCAAGATTAGAAAGCCTTAAGAGCTTGCTGAGCTCAAAGTCATGAGGGACAGTATGCTTAACAGTATTGATACATTGAATAAAGAAAATGAGCTGTACGCACTCGATCTTAAGAGGGCCAACTTTGCGTTATTTAAAATGAGAGAAAATAAAAATAAAAAAAGTTAGTGTTGTTATGAAACCGATGCTGCCTACCTCTAAAGTTGAAACTGTTACCACACCCTATATATGTGAAATGTACCTGAAACGAGTACTGGTTTTGTGCGATCAATTGGGTAAAGGGCTAGCGACATCATTGAGAAGTCAGCTTGATAGTTCTGGTTTTTGTGTCCAGTCCATTATCAAACCATATGCTTCATACAAGTCTATAATTGAACATGTTGACTTGCTAACCAAAAACTTTGATGCCTCGGAGTATGTAATTCTGTTGGCTGGATTTAATGACTTTTATTATAAGTCTAATCCTAATTTATCTTTTGTTTATAATAAATTGAAATCATGTGTTCATACTAATTTGATGGTATTATGTGCACCGGCAGTTTGTTTTGATGAAACATCTGATGCCAGTCATGTTGCAGCTAATTTCAACCATAAGTTATCAATCTGTTTGTTTAGGATTGACAGATTTTCTCCAAATAAGGTTTATTTCTTGGATATTTGTAATGGTAAAGATCGTAAGCATGCAAATATTCGCATAGCAAAATTAATAAAGAATTGTATCGATGCCCCTCTGAACAAGATCTTTGTTGGGAAAACACCCCCAACACGTGTATAAACTATCGTTTTTCACCTATAGTTTGGTGAGAACACCCTGTATGTATGTAGAATGAATGAGCCATAATTAAACTCAAAATAGATTTATTTCACCCCGGGTACAACCCAATTTGTACATTTAAATCAGCAAATGTCAAGTTCTTTAATGCCCCTTAGTCCAACCCTAGACGGACGATCCCTTAATGCGAACCTGTACAGCAGTGCTGTCAATATAAGAGATTACAATAGAGCCAACTTTCACTAGTAACGAAAAACGTTTGTAATCGTTTTAAAGTCAATGTATTTTTGTCTCCGTCAGCCTTGTGAACAATCAGTCTGCCAAATAAAGAGAGAAAATAGTCTACCCTTTTAATCTCAAACGAATTCGGCAAAGTGCCAATCCCCACTTTTTATTTGATCGTGGCGCCAGTAGCCGCTCGACGAAAGAAATAATTCAATTCAGTGCGTAGCAAAGACTCATTCGTGTAGGATCTGTCTAGTCACAGCTCTCCTATCTCCTAGTTTCCGCGCCAAAAACATCTAGCCCTGTCCTAGCTCTGTTTGAGGCAATTAATTAGTTTGATAGTGTCTTACATCCACTAAAATGTACTAGATCAGTCCAGCTGCTCTCTAGCCTCACAGTTCAGTTAAGACGTTCGCTTAAATAGCAGTAAAACGTGCTGTTCTCCGGCCAAAGGTCAAATTCCTTTTTGGGCCAATTTCTCTTGTATGCACAAATATTAGAGAATATTTCGTGCACCTCAGTTATCTTTGTCCAAGGTTGGACAAAGACCTCCTATTGAGCTTTTTTAAAGCAATTCTTCGAAGTTAGAAACGATAGCATCCCCGTTCCCGTTGGAAATTGGAACATAAAATGGCGGAAGGCAGACTGACATTCCTGGTCGAATTCCTGTAAAGCAAGGCAGGTAAAGCAGTCAAAGTGAAAAGGTATGCTGTGTGAAAGTTGCTAAGTTGGAGAACGAAGTATTAAAATAAGAAAGATAAAAACTAATTTTAAAATCAAACAATCAAGACTCTTCAGTAGACATTTCTAATTTTAAGAAACCTTTTGTAATTTTAGTTTTATACTTGAACGAATGATGAGTGATTGAAAGTTTTAGTCTAAGAATTGTACATATATATATTCTATTTAACATAGAAAACACTGTTTATTTATCTCCATTATATTTAAATGCAATTTACACCTGCATTATTAAATTATATCAATACCGAATACATGTTTCAATTTCTCTTACCACCCTATGTTATACTGTCCATTAAAAGTGGTTAATTAAAATACCACACCCTTCTTGATGGTTTTAAGCAATAATAAAAGAATTTGTTTATCCCGACCAATCTTGATTCACGTCAGATTGATTGAAAATAAACATAATCGTTTATCTAATATTGAAGGCAATAATGTTGGTGATATGTGCACGCATGTTGCTGCAGATGGTGTTATTTCAATCAGGGATGAATGTTTGTATCAGGGTGAGCAGAATTTTCTGCAGGAGTTCAGTCTGACAGGGGATCCTTGAACAACCTTGTTATTTTGTACCAAAATTGTAGAGGTATTAAGACAAAACTTGAAGTTCTTATATGTGGTGTGTTAAACTGTGATAGTGATGTAATAGCTTTAATAGAAACCTGGTTGAACCCCTCTGTATATTTATCCGAATTTTGTTTTAGTGATAGGCATATATTTAGGAAAGACCGAGATAGTTCTATAACGGGTAAAAAACAGGGAGGTGGAGTCCTTCTTGCTGTTAAGGGCGACTACACTGCCACTGAGGTTAGTATTTTTGACAGAGAGCTGGAAGCTATATGTGTTCATGTTTTGCTGGGTAACGTCATTGATTTGTACATTGTAGTTGTCTATTTTATTCCTAATTGTAGAAATGATGTGTACAGCAGATTTTATGATTGTGTTGAGTCTTGTTTGTGTAAAAAGTCGTATCTAATTTTGGGTGATTTTAATATTCCTGATTTTGTGAATGAAATAGCATCAAACGAGGTTTTAGATGACTTTAAGAGTTTTTTTAGCGTTTAACAATTTACAGCAACTCAATGGTGTTATGAATGTAAATAATGTAATTTTGGATTTTGTTGTTGCGTCCTTATAGATAAGGTTTCTGTTGACGTTGACGATGACTCATTGTTGCCTGTGGATAAACACCATCCTCCTCTAACTGTGCATGTGCCAGGCAGGTTCTCACTCGTAAGTACAACTTTAGGAAAGCGGATTTCCTTAAGATGTATGATTTATTCAAAAATCAAAGCTGGGAATTTTTGGTAAATATCATTAATGTTGATGATGCAGTTGATGCATTCTATGAAGTTATCTTTAATATTTTTGACGAGTGTGTTCCTCAGACTACCCAGAGTGGCAAAACATATCCAGTATGGTTTACCAAAGAAATTATAGAACTTCTTAAACTTAAGCATAATTATTAAAATCGTTGTTTTGGAAAAGCAAATATAGAACAATAAGCGTCAAATAAAACTCAAATTAAAAACAGCTCATTGCGAGTATTTGTCAACGGTTGAAAGTAGCTTGAAATTGAACCCAAGGTATTTTTGGTCATTTTTAAAAAATCAGAAGGAAAGTCATGATATCATGTCCGAAATGACGTATGATGACAAGCTATTTACTGGTACTGAGAGGGTAACAGAGGGTTTTGCCTCTTTTTTTAAATCAGTTTTTGTTCAGGATGCGGGAGTTGACTGTAACAATTTTCCTTTAATGACTAATTTCTGTCAGAGTGAAGTTTCCTCGAATGAAATAAGAAAAACCATAAAGACCATAATAGGCAATAAAGCCATAGGGCCTGATGGGGTGCCTGCTTATGTTTTGAAGGGATGTAGTGAATGCTTGGTCGAGCCATTGAAGTTTATTTTTAATTTGAGTCTCAAAACATCAGTATATCCAGTTCAATGGAAAAGCTCCAAAGTAGTTCCAGTGTACAAAAGTGGCTCTAGACAGCAAATAAAAAATTATCACCCAATCACTATAGTCTGTGCAGTGTCTAAAATCTTTGAGCTAGTAATATTTGATATAATTTACAGTAAAGTTGCACCATTTATAACAACTCTTCAGCACGGCTTCCTGCCAAAGAAATCCACATTTATCAACTTGGTAACTTTTACACCGTATGTGCATGAGGCTTTTAAAAATAAAGAACCAGTAGACGTTATCTATACTGATATGGCAAAAGCTTTTGACAAAGTTAGGCACATGGGGGTAACTCCTAACTTTGTCCATTTGATAAAGTCATATTTGTTCGATAGGGAACAATATGTGGAGGTCAAGGGCTGTAAATCCCTAACTTTTAAATCTACGTCTGGGGTGCCTCAAGGCCCACTACTTTTTTTGGTAGCAATAAATAATATTGTTGGTGTGGTTAGAGACTCAAAAGCTTTACTTTTTGCGGATGATTTCAATTTATTTTTGGATATAAATTCTCAGGACGACTGTAATAAACTGCAAACTGATTTCTGCAATGTTGCAAATTGGTGCACAGTTAATGGATTTAATTTAAATGTAAGTAAATGTTCTTATATGTCCTTTACACTAAACCATTCAGTGGTTGATAACCAGTATACCATTAATGGTGACCGACTGAAACGTGTTAGTGGTCAACAAGACTTGGGTGTTGTGTTTGATGGTGGTCTGTCATTTGTTGAGCACATTGTAACTAAAATTCAGGAGGCTCAGAGAGCAATGGGTTTTATGGTCAGAAACGGTAAACATTTTAGCATTGACACAAATTTTAAATTGTTTGACACTTTGGTGTTGCCAAAGCTTGAATATGGCAGTCTTATATGGCCGCCTCAGTACGATGCTTGGGGGTGAAATGTATCGAGGGAGTGCAGCGTAAATTTTTAAAGTACCTATATGTTTTTTAATGATTTTTATTACCATCATCATAATAATTATTTACTTAGAATCTTCAGTCTTATGTCGTTGGCAGATAGAAGAATTAAAACATGTTTGTGTACCTTGTTTAAGCTGTTGAAAGATCAGATTGATGGACCCAATATTTTGGGACAGCTACCATTCGTGGTGAATAGGATGAATGTAAGATCTAAAAAAAAGATTCTATCTTGATTTTCCGAAAACCGAAAACGAACTTATATAAGAGGTCCCCAATGTATCGGATGTGTCATACACAAACTCTGCCGTGCTATGCTTAAAGGTGGTAACTCCACAAAAGTACAAAAGTTAAAACGGAGAAAATCGATTTTAAAGTTAACTTCATTTTCCGACATTTCCCACGTAACAAAATTTCAAACTATTGTCGTTTATATTCAATTCAGGAGATAACTTAAAAAGTTATAATATAAAAAAAAAAAATTATTTTGATAATTTAGAAAAAAAAGGCAGATACCACCAGATAAGATAAGAAATTATTTATTTTCTAATGGTTGCTGGCAAAGTGTTAAATAATTTGGACGTAGTAAATATAACTTTTTTATTGTTATAATAAATACCTATGAGTTATTTACGCATATGAATTAAGTTTTGTTGCAATAAAATTAATAATAATTCAAAACTAGGGAAAACATTAAATTTGCCAACAACGTTTTTGCATAAAAAAAAGGAAAGATTATAATAATTGCAAAAGTTAGCAAATGCATTTTGTTTTGATATTCATCTATAACGTTGACTAAATCGGAGGCAGTAGTATTAATAGGCAGATTTTTCCAAAACTGAATACGAGGTTCCGGGATACGGGATGATAAATTCTTGATTATGTTATTCTTTCTTTCTTCAGTAATTCCTCTAATGGGCCTCTTCTTTAGTGCGAATCTAACTCCGTTCTTCATATTTTAATTTTTTAGGAAATTTAACTCCAGGTCATCACCAGAAAAATTTGTTTTGTATCTTAAGTTGTTCGCTCCTCTTTTCGCACGAATTTGAACGATGTCTTTCAGGTAGATCCGAGGTTGCAACTTTTTCAACTTATAAATTGATGAGCAGTCTTCCCATTCAAAGAAATCATGAGGTGCTAAAACGTTAACTTTTTTGTTGTTCGATTTTGCTACTTCATCGACAAAATCTCTGAAATCCTATACTTTGGGGTCCCGTTGCATAGCAAGTTCTACTTGGTGATGGAAATTGTCTGCGAACATAAATGTATGTCCCGGCTCAAAATATTTTAAATAAATTTATTTTACACTGATCTCTAATGAATTTACTATATAAATTAAGAAGGACAAAAGTGTCCAGTTCTTGTTTTGGGAAGAACAATTGTCAACCCATATTACTACAGTTTCACAATCTCTCATTTCTGGAAAAAAGTGATAATAGACGCTTACCATATCTTCTTTCTGTCTTCCAGCTAGGGCTTCATGCCAAAGAACCGCATTAGGAAGTAAATATTTTTGTTTAGTTCCCAAAGGGACAAAACTGATTAAAGGCTATGATTTTTGGACAAAAAATAGCTTTTTTAAACATGTCCAATCTCGGAAGCAAGTCTCCAGAGAAATATGTTGCACTTTTATCCAAAACTTCTGCATCATTTCTGTAAGCTTTACGAGCTTCATCCGCTTTATTTATATGAAACCTCCATGAAACACATGCATCACACTCAACACCTGGATTTTCTTTGGTGTGTTCCTGATTGTGGAGTAAAAAACTTTCACAGATTTCACATTGCTCGTGCCCAAGTTTGGTAAATGCAATATTCATTTCTTTCGTAACCACAGTACGGTAAACTTCATAGAAGCAAGTTATTTTGTGCTTCTGTTTAAAAACAGAATGCATTATGTTTATAGTTATATCACTTGAGAGATATCTTTTGTTTGAGGCATATTCTCTGCGGTAATGAGAGACTGCAAGTTGAAATGACTCCACATGTCACCTAATTAGAGTTCTGTCAATCTTTGGTGTTTTGGCTTGCCGGCTATTTCGATGGCAAATAACAGTATTGCTTGATTCGGCTGAAAAACAGTGTTGTACTATACGATCGTTATTTTTTGTATATCTCAGAGTTGACAGGAAGAAAATTTTACACACTTGAATCCTATCTCCGCTCTCGTTCTTGAAAAAATATTGAAGTGACTTCTTTCGTTTAGAATTTTCCAAAACTCTATGTCCTTTAACATCATTGGATATAATGGCACTTAAAATAAAATTTCTTCTTTCGGTGGATGTGCTAGTATTGATTATTAATTACTTTTTGTTGGTCAATGATGAAGGAAAAATTACATTCTTTCTTGCAGTTTTCTTTTTTTTTTCTTTCGGCTAACGATTGTTCAAAACGTTTCCGCTTCCTAACATCACCTTTTTTAGTATATTCATAACCTGTTTTGGGTTTTTGGCCATACGGGATATTTTTTCCCACCATGGCTAATGGAATGTCACTATCTGAAGAATCTAACATGCTCTTTCATTAATATTGAAGTTCGGATCCTTGAGAGAATCATCTGCACTGTGATTAAATGGGTGACCATGATTATCTGAGGTCGAATGTGTAGCAACAACCAGTGGCGTGCACACAATGAAAGCACAAATGCATTGCCTACCCTCATGTTTAGACATTTTTTATATTTTCCCATTTAATTTTAATCCCGATAATATAAATTATAATTTTACTAATAAGTATAATCCAAATTTAAAAAACTTATCTTAAGCGCCAATTAAAATATTAATTATATTATAGAAAAACAATCACAGTCTACCACTCATATTACGCTACCTATATTAAACAGAATAATAGTCTCCTACGGCAATCCGCTAAAAAGCATTCCATAACAAACCGAAGGCATGCATTTATACCGTCAATACTGGATTTACTATGGAAGCGAAAAGCAGTGCTTGAAAAAAGACAGCCAAATGAAACTTTACATAAAAAGAAAAGAGACAAAGCATGCGAAGATGGTCCGGGCCGACGCGACACAACGATAAGTGCCGTCGCCAAAATGTGCTCTCTTTAATTAATATTTTGATAGACATTCTTTTTTTACCAAGGATCATATTGTTATTGGTTTTTTGCGCTTTAGTAATTGGTTTAAAAGCGATTACCGGTTAGATCATTACAGGGTTTGGTTAAGAAAGCTTTATTATTTAATAAAGTTTAAAATTACAGTAGATGGGGCATCCCTAAATTTATTAATATTTCGATATCTGGGTATTAATAACGTCATGCATTTTTTTTGCAAGAAACTGAAACCCGATTTTCCATGTGCCCTATTCTTGTGTGAGATTGGGATTTGACATTTAACGCCCTGCGCCTTTAGTTATAGTTTTGAAAGTTTAGTTAGTTTAGTACCTATACAACGGGTTGTTGTTTTCTTTGTGGGTTAGTTTTATTGGTTAGAAAGAAAACCTGGATATTTGAATAAAAAACCCCGTGACAATTATTAGTGGCTCTGCAGGTGTCGTCATAAAATTAAAATGTATCGTTGGCTATGCTTACTCTTTGGTGAAGAAGGAGATGTGTAGAGTAAGTGTGGGTATATTGATTTAAATAATGTAACAAATGCCTCAGAAAAACAAGGCCAGTCCACTAACCATTTACAGCGCGTTTTCTTTGCATAGTTTTGGGGAAACTCGAATTGAAAAGGCTTTATGCCTATATTTTTTGGAGCCTCAAAATCGACGTTTTTGGGCGTGGCACCTGAAAAAAATTCTACCTGGTGGCGCGTGCAGCGGGCTTACTCCTTCTGTATCATTTTCTATTATGTTGCCTACCCTCTCCTAAATGACACTGCACGCCACTGGCAACAACTGGCAAAAAGTACCAGGTAGTAATTATTAGCGTCTACAAAAAAATTTCTCAGTACGTGGCTAACTTAGTAACAACACAAAAATTAGTAGGACAAACGATATTGAATTCACGTGCTAGCAGCGTTATTCTAACTGTATTGAGATGTTTTAACTAAACATCAAATCTGACATAAACAGATGTTTATTTTTGAAAAACTGTATCCACAAACATAGCTTTAAAGTGGTATAATACCAATAAATGGCACATAACACTTTATTGTTAAGTAAGATAAATTATTAAGGCCAGTTTTAATTATTGCTTTAAAAGTGATATTTCCACTATTTTTTGTACTTACCCCTTTATAGTCAAGGAATGGCTATTACCACTTTTTAGATTCCTAGTAGGTATATCAAATGGAAATACCACTTTTTTTTGTTATCGTTTATTTCAGTATCTCGGGAGATTTACCACTCTATAGCTATGAAAAATGGAGTAAAAATAGATAATTTACAACTCTAGCCAGTTAACTCAATTTGGGCGAAAATGGAGATACAACTTTTAAGCTTAGCACGGCAGAACTATTCCAATATAATATGTCCATATTTTCATGTTAACGTCGAAATAGTTATACAAAATGATAATCTGTTTAATGAGTATGCTTCTGACATAGATATTGACTGTACTAGTCTTAAACAGTTTAAAGCAATTATTGACAATAAGTTGTTGGTTTGATGAATGCATAGATATTTTTGGTATACTCGTAGTGATAAATGAGTAAGTGTATCTGTAACTGGCCCTCGTGGCTGTTGATACTAAATAAATAAATAAATAAATATTTGTTTGTGACTTCCTTTTACCTTAACAGGAATTGTCAGGTGTATTGGAAAATAATGAGACTGATGCTATGCAAACTAATAATCTTTTCAAAGCGTATTATGAAACGTCTATTTATAGGCGGTTTTTTATGGCCACTAGGCAATAATCGCTGTTTTTAAGACATATTAGAGAGTACCTACCATATTAGCAATATAAACTCACATTTGCTGAGTTTTTATGGATTGTTACAGGTCCAGAACTGTTTAGTAAATGGGTTGGCGAGTCAGAAAAGGCAATAAGAGAAGTTTTTCGAAAAGCGAGGCAAGTAGCTCCATCCATAGTGTTTTTTGATGAAATAGATGCGTTAGGAGGGGAGCGAAGTTCAGGTAATTTGATATTGAACTGTCAAAATCATGTGTTTTATTGTCGTTTATGTTGATTTTCCTTATAACGTGGATACTGTTGTTTGTAGAGAATATTACAATTATTTACCATGAGATATTTACACATTGACAGTTCAAACAATTTAAAAATAGGCTTATTGACCTACAGTTTTGCATACATCTACGGTCGCTCTTTAATGATTTGCCTAGAGCCATCTTAAGCTGGACCGCGAAAATTACATTTTCAAAAGAGTATTGAGTCAATTAACTAAAATAAACCAATATACTAGTTCATAATGATATATTAATTATTTTGCCAAATGTTGCACATGAGTAAACTTCTTTTATCAAAATCATTCAAAACGCCCTGAAATACAAAAATAGGTAAAATAAAATCATCGGGATTGTCGTATTTTTAGGATCTTCGGCGAGTGTCCAGGAGCGAGTTCTAGCACAGTTGCTGACAGAACTAGATGGCGTCACACCTCTAGGTGACGTCACCATCCTAGCAGCAACTAACAGACCGGACAAGATCGACAAGGCTTTGCTTAGACCAGGAAGACTGGATAGGATAGTATATGTTCCTTTGCCGGATATTAACACCAGACGGGAAATATTTAGGATTAAGTTGCTAAAAATGCCTGTTAGTATTAGGATGTTAAACTTTTTTATTGCTATTTTCAAGTGTTTAAAAACTTTCATAACCTTATTAGGATTAATTTTTAGACCAAAAACGTATGCATAGACGATCTGGTAGCCAAGACGCAAGGCTATTCGGGAGCCGAAGTGAACGCAGTTTGTCACGAAGCTGCCATGATGGCTTTGGAAGAAGACCTTCAATGCGCTTGGGTGGAAGACGGTCATTTTCAAAAGGCTTTGAAATTGGTAACGCCCAGAACATCGGACAGTTTGATTAAGATTTACGAAGATTATATTAATGTGAAAATATAATAGTTGCTAAGGCATGATGCAGTTTTTTATTTCCTTAGTTTATTCCTCGTTTTGTTTTCCGATGTTTCTTCGGGTGTTTCTGCACTGGCAATAACAATAATAATACAAATCCTTGGAAAGTAGATATAAAAAAGGGCTTTTTCACGCTTAATCTGTGATATATAGACTCAAAATGAGATAGTATTGAACAATCTATATATCAAAGACAAGAAGAATAATACACATTTTAAGTATAGGAGTGATGCAAACTAGAAAAAGCTGCTTTTGCCTACTCAAAATTGAAGCTGCTAAGCAACTGCTTGCTTGAGATCCATTCTGCCTCAAAATCTCAGGGAAACACAGCTTGACAAGCCTCGGAGTAGGAAGATGTTAGACTCTAGCTTTCTCATACCCGCACTCCTAGAAATTTAAGGCAAGTTGGGGCCGGCTCCTGATAAGGCTGTGAAAACTAAGGAGTGTATTTTTGATTTGTTGAGAAAGAGTTGATTTCCAGTGCTTCCGACAACAGATTGTAATGTCGTCAAGAGTAAAGTGTGCCTGTGAGTCGGTCTGGGGTAAATCATTGATGCAGATTAGGAACAGAACCCTGAGAACACTCAGGTTCACATTCTTATTTAGACACAGTGAAAGGCCATCGAGGGACGCCCAGCTACTATTACCAACGTATTATCAGCAAATTGATATACAATGCACTCATTAGGTTTTTTTATGGCAATGGCACACGCACACACACTAAAGAGAGATCCTATGGCGTTCGACGAGCGGTGTGTGTGCGAAGATGTTTATTGACACATTCCTTGAATAGTTGTAGGTTGAAATTAGGAAGTAGTAGTAAGGGTGGGGGGGCCGAAGCCCGGTAAGTAGGCCTATAAGTCCCTTTTCACCATCCCCGATCCGCCCTCCCCTACCTGGCTACTTCCAACACCCGGCCCGCACTGAAACGACCCGTCATCTTGATAAAGGTGAGGACGTCCTCCCAGTCCAGATCCTTTAGATCTTCCCGAGCAAGTGTTGGTGCTCCCAGTATCTTCCTCCTTAGGCGACTCCACCTATCACAAATTCCTATATAGTGGTATGAGGACTCCTGCCCTGTCCCGCAGTTCAGGCAGAGTGGGCTGTCCCTCACGCCGATAAGGTGCAGATGTCTGTTTAGGCTTCCATGCCCAGTCAGAATACCTACCAAGTTCCTGATGTCCTCTCGGCTCTTTTTTAGCAGTCGCCTTGCTCTGGATCCGTCAGGATTTAGAATCATTTCCTTGGCTTGTCTGCATCCTTCTTTTCCTCTCCAATTGTGCTTTGTCTTGTTCCAGGCCCAGTTATTTAGTTTCTGAGAGATTTGCCTTTTACTTAAGCCCAGACCAAGTTCTGGACCGACGAGGTGGCTCATTGAGCCTTGTCTTGCCAATTCATCGGCCTGTTCGTTGCCCTCGATGTCACTGTGCCCTGGAACCCATCTGAGTCTTACTTCCTTGCGCACAGCCAATCTGTCTAGGGCGTCTCTACATTCCTGAACTAGCTTACAGCTTGCCCTGGGTCTTTGGATCGCCCTGAGAGCGGCTTGACTGTCCGAGTAAATATATATACTCTCTACATCTTCTGTTACTTCCGCCTTGGTTGCTACTTCCAAAATAGCAAACACCTCCGCCTGGAAAACAGTGGCATATCTCCCCAGCGAAGTGCTTTCTCCTGATTTAGTGTTGCCTAGGTATACACCGGCTCCGGATGATTGTGTATTAGCCATCCATGAGCCGTCAGTGTACCATGCGTGTACGCCGCTCGGCGTACGTACCTGGCCTGACAGCCACTCTTCCCTTGATGGAAATTCCTTCTCAGTCTTAATCTGCCATCTGGAATATTGCCTTTGGTCGCAATGATGGGTAGATCCCTACTCATTTTGGCGGCAATAATCGTATGGCCTTTCCCTGTGTAGTCCGTTCGCCATAGGCCACTGTCGATCATCCTTTTTCGAGCCGCCATTGCCTCTCTCTCAATCCAGATCGGGAGGTCCGGCAGCCCCAGGATGATATTCAGTGCTGCTCCGGGAGTTGTTCTCAATGCTCCGGTAATAACCCAAACAAGCCAGCCTTTGCAGTCTGGCCAGTTTCTGGGTATCTGGCCACCAGACCACGGATCCGTAGGAAATCCTCGGTCTTATCACAGCAGTGTACAGCCACTGGAGGATGTAAGGTTTTAAACCCCACTTCCTTAGTTGCCACATAATCGCGGTTGTCTTATTCACCACGTGTTCAACGTGTGCCTTCCACGTCAATTTACTGTCTAAAATAACTCCCAAATATTTGACTTGTTGACTTAGGCTCAGTCTCGTCTGGGTTAAACTGGTATAAAACCTGTTAGATTTCGTTTCCTTGTGAAGAGAATGAGTTCGGTCTTCCCTGGGTTTACTGAGAGACCATTCTCCTCACACCAACCTTGAACTATCCGACACGCCACCTGCATACGCTCGCAGACCGTTCTCACGAACTTGCCCGTGATCATTACTAGCCCGTCGTCAGCATATGCTTGTGCGTAGAATCCTTCAAGATTTAACATTCTCAGGAGGCTGTCCATCACCAGGCACCACAAATGTGGCAAGAGGCAGCTGCCTTGTGGGCAACCCCTTCTTACCCCGGCTTCGACGCGAACTTCTCCCAGCGTGGTGCCGATCTTTCGATCTTCTAGTGCCGTTTTTACCCACTTGACCAAATGAACTGGTGTTCTCTTGGCCTGGAGGGCTTGACAGATAGTTTTCGTTTTAGCCTTATCGAAAGCTCCTTCTACGTCAAAGAAGAGCGCTAGCGCCGTTTCTTTGTTTTCTATTGCCTTTTCAGCCCTTCTAACTACAGAATGGAGAGCGGTTTCAGTCGACTTCCCCCTTCTGTAGGCGTGCTGATTATCATGTAGAGGAGAATCAGTTAAGATCTCTTCCATGATGAACCTGTCAATCATTTTTTCCATTGTCTTCATTAAAAATGAAGTTAGACTTATGGGCCTATAGGCCTATAGGACTTGGGATGGGAATAGTCTCTCTTCCCTGCCTTGGGGATGAAGACGACATCCGCTGCTCTCCAAGATTGTGGAACGTACCCTAGTGCTATGCTGGCCTCGCATACTCTCTTTAAGTAAGGGAGTAACGTGTCAAGGCCCGCCTGCAGCATCATGGGTATAATTCCATCCGGCCCTCCTGTCTTATATGGACTGAACTCCCCCACTGCCCAAGTTATGGATTCCTCAGTCACCACACTGCGGGCAAGGTTCCAGTCCATCTCTGGCTCTGGTTCCTCGTTCCAGTTGGTAGTCTGTACCTCTCCGGGGAAGTGGGTTTTTAGAAGAAGCTCTATCGTTTCCTCTCTGTTCGTCGTCCATTGTTCGCCTGTTTTCAGAGAGCCAATCTCTTTTTGTCTTTCCGAGCCCAGCAGCTTAAGCAGACGCGCTGAGTCCGAGAGAGACTCCATCTCTCCACAGAATTTCCTCCAGCTGTCTCTTGCTGCGTCGGACCTCGATTTTAAATTTCCTTCTGGCTTCCAGATACACATCCCAGAGCTCCTGCCGCCCTTCCCTGAAAGCGTGGCGGTGTGATCTTCTCACGTCTTTTTTTAAGACGGTCCAGAGTATCACTCCACCAAGGCAGCCTCTTGGCGCTCGCTTTCTTAAGTGGGCACGCTTGTTCATAGGAGTCGATGATTATACTGTTTAGCTTTACCACCTCAATTTCTAGTTCTTGTTTTGATGAAATAGCCTGCCCTAAAGTTCCCATGGACATTACCAGACTTTCCGTATATTTGTTCCAGTCTGTTGCCCTCGGAATTCTTTTCAGTGGCTTCTCCATCTTATCCGATTTAATTTCGAATCGGATCATTCTATGATCGGACATAGTTATGTCCCTACTTACCCTCCAATTGACTACCTTTTCCGCAAATGCTCGAGTTACCACTGTAAGATCGATAACCTCCTGACGAAGCCGATTCACAAAAGTTGGTTCCGCATTTACGTTAGCTACTTCAAGGTTTTCCGATACGAAATACTCTAATAGAGCCGTACCTCTCGCGTTAGTGTTAGTGCTCCCCCAAACGATATTATGCGCGTTTGCATCACACCCCACGATTAGTGGAAAACCTTTGTCTTTACTGCATTCTATTAACCTTATTAATTCTTCCGTTGGGGGAAGTTGCGCGTTATCATACGGAAGATATAAACTACTAATTAATAACTTATGTTTTGTGCCACTCACCATGTATTCCAGCAGGATCACCGTAATGTCCCTGGAGCTTAGTTGTAGTAACAGAGTTCCCTGCAGCTCCCTGGACATCACGATACATGTCCTCGGCCTCTCTACTCCTTCACACCCGACCAAGATGTCCTGGGAGTCAGTTCCACAATGATGCAGTGCGCCAGGCAAAGCAGTTCTTGTAAAGCAATGAGGTGTTTCCAGTTGGACGACGAACTGGTGCGCTCTTGCCGTCTGTCGTGACTGTCCGACAGCCGTTGCCAGGGGCGAGATGAGGCGGGCCAAATCATGGGAACATCTGCCGTGAAAGTATCTGTAAAACAGTGCTCGGTCACATGTCTGCGGTGTTCCAGACTATCCAGATTTCGGGTCGTCGATGAGACGCACAGCTCTCTTCTGAATGGAATCCAGCAGCTTTAGGGTGTGCTTTAGTGCGACACCCTAGATGTGTGAGCAATATTCTAAGCATGGTCTTATTTGCGCTTTGTAGAGCAAGAGCAACTGCTCAAACTGCTACGGTGTATAGTTTTTTGTTGCGAAATAGCGCACCAAGCTTCTGGGAGGCTGATTTTGCCATGTTAGCAACGTGGTCATGCCAGGACATATTGCTGTTGACCAAGACACCGAGGATGAAGAAATGGTCGATCCTGCCATAATGATTTGGTAAACGTGGCTGCTTGGGTCTTTCCTGCATTGAATTGGACCAAACTTATGCCGCCCCAAGTTTGAACTTTCTCCAGGTCTTGATTAATTGCTGTAATCTGCTCCTTTCTGCGGTGATAAGTCTCAGTCGCTGGTAAATGTTTTTCTAATCTAAATTGGGAGACAAGGGTACTGTCATCTACAAAACTATAAACAGGATTATTCGTTTCGGTCAGTAGGTCATTAATATAGATGAGGAACAGAGTTGATGAAAGTATTGCGCCCTGAGGCACGCTCGCGTTAATGGTGAATGTGTCCATCAACTGCAACGTGCAGAGATCGGTTCTTAAGGAAACTGGCAAGCCAGTTGCAGAGAGAGGCTGGCAGCCCGAAGGACGGCAGTTTGTTGAGCAATCCGTCATGCCAACCTCTGTCGAATGCCTTCGAAATATCCAACGCAAACGCTTGGGACTCCGTAGTTCTCAATGGCCGATATATCTGCTGTCGATCTCTCTTTGCGAAAGCAGTATTAATTATCGCTGATTATTCTATTGTTCTCGAGGTACTTAAGTAGTTGCTGATTGACTACACGTTCCATGGCTTTAGAAATTATGGAGAGCAAGGTTTTCTTGTATTTTTTTGGAACAGGTTGCACTCTAGCGACTTTCCAAGAATATGGGTTATATCCCTTTTCGGTAAGAAAGAGAAAAAAGTGTGGAAAAAACGTTTGTTGGCGCAGTTCTTCAACACGATTGCAAGTATTTCGTCCGGTCCTGATGCCTGATGTTTTCAGCAGTTCTCTTTCTTTTCGCATGCGCAGAAATATAGCCTCGTTGGTCGCATGATAAGTCCATGAAACTTTCAGCATACGGCGATAGCACCACATCTCGAAAGCTTCAACCCGCTTACAAGTAGCTTCGGACATCGGCCTCTACGCCATACAGAAGCACTGAAAATACACAGCATCTCAAGATTCGTGTCCGAAGATGAAGACTCAGGTCATGCTACAGAGAACCTTTTTCATACGGTTGAATGATGATCGTGCTTTTTCAATCCTTGCTTTGATTTCGTAAGAATGGTTCCATTTCTCATTCAGACTTGCTCCTAAGTATGTGATTGTTGACACTCTTTGTAGAAGGGATCCATTCACGAATAATTGGGCACTGATGTCCTTTTTACTGACTATCATAATTTTAGCTTTTGATATAAGTATTTAACCGCATGTTAAATTCTTGACATATGTCGATCACTCTATCGATCAGTCTTTGAAGTCCTTCAGCGCTGTCAGCAATCAATACGGTGTCATCCGCATATCTCAAATTGTTGACATTTTCTTCATTTATCGAGATATCCCATCCTGTTCATCTTCCAGTGCTTCTCTGAAAAGTCTTTCCGAATCAGGGTGTCAGACAGGGCTGTGTACTGTCTGACACCCTGTTTCACGGAAAATTCCGTCGACGACCCATCGTCCACTCGAACACACGCTGTTTGCTGCCAATACAATTTAGCTATAATACGGATATCTCTATCATCAAGTCCTGACTGATTTAGAATTTGGATTAGCTTATCATGTATCACTGTATTGAACGCTTTCTCAAAATCAATGAAACAAGTGAAGATATCGCAATTTACGACTCTGGCCCTTTGAATTAAAACATTTAAACTAAACAGTGCCTCTCGAGTGCCTAAGCCGTCTCTAAATCCGAATTGCGTGTCGCTAATACCTGCCTCCAGCTTCGTGAATAACCTTAAGGAAAACCTTCAAGAAATGGCTCATTAGGCAAATAGTCCTGTAATCTTCGCATGTTTTGGCTATAGGCTTTTTAGGAATCGGTATAAATGCCGACAGTAGCCAGTCCTTAGGAATATTTCCGGTTTCATAAATTTGGTTAAATAGATCCGTGATAATGTCCAGATGCACTTTATCAATAAGTTTAAGCAGGTCTCCAAGAACTTCATGTGGATCTGGTGCTTTGTTGTTCTTCAGTCTTCTTTTTTCTTTAAGAACTTCCCAACGGGCATTGGGAGGTCCTGCTGTTACTGGAGTTTCCGTGATAGCTGACGTTCAATTTTCATCGATGTAAAGAGTACGTATGTATTGATGCCATCTATTTATTTTATCATTTACGTTCAACATACTTGTCCATTTACATCGATGACAATGCGAGTTTGTCTGGAAATGCGCATTTCAGAGGCTTCTTTTAATTTTTTGTGCATATTAAGTATGTCATGTTTTTTTATCTAGTTCTTCTATTTCGTTACACTGCTGTTAGCTTCTTGATTTTCCTTTTGATATTCTGGTGAATCTGTTCATATTGTGTCTTATCTTTGTTTTTCTGCGTTGGTCCGTAAGATCCAGAATCTCATCTGTCATCCACTTGTTATTTTTCCTTCTTAGAAGAAATATTTCCGTCCGCTACTGATGCCATAATATTTGCAATGGATTTAACTTTCTGTTCTACCGAGCGTTCTACGTTAGAATCGATGTCTCCTCGAACTTCAGCCATTTTTACATTTATCTGCTCTTTCACCCGTAGTATGACGTCTTGATCTTTAAATTTCTGTGTATCATATCTTTTGTATTGCAGCTTTCTCTCGGTTTTCTTTAGCCGTAATCTGAGAGTTGACAGTAACAAGTTATGATCTGAATAAATCTCTGCACCTGGATATATATTTACAGACGTGATTGAATTTCGAAACCTCTTATTTACTGTAATATTGTCAATCTGATTTCTGACTATGTGTGGGTCATTGTCTGCAGGTGATTTCCAGGTATATAATCGTCTGGGAGGTAACTGGAAGGAAGTGTTCATTATTGAGTTGTCAACTTCTTTGCAGAATTGTAACAGTGTCTCTACTCTACCATTTCTCTCACCCAATCCATAAGGACCCACTATATCCTCGTGCACTCCTTTTGCCAACTTTAGCGTTAAAGTCGCCCATTAAAACTGTTATTTCTTCCTTTTTTGTCTGCTTCCGTGCTGTTTTTATGTCATCATAGAATTTTTCAACCTCTTCATCGCTGCAATCGCATGTTGGTGCATAGATCTGTATGATATTAAGCGTACACGGAGTGGAATTTAGCTTCATTATTGCCACTCTATCTGATACCGGTATGAAACCAAGGACTGTCTTATTCACTTCTTTTGTGAATATAATTACAACCCCATTTAAGGGGTGCCCGGGACTGAGGGTCATTTCTGTTTGAAACTGAGCCATAATGATATGCTGGGGAGGAATGTATAAGGTAGTTTCCTCCTTGCTTTCCTGATAATAGCCTCAGCCGCCCATTCTGGGTCAGACGCTGTTTGTAGCCGCTCACTATGAGTACCGACGCTACCGTTTCGGATATTTTTTAGCTTCACCTCTTGTCTTCGACCTTACCGGCATGGGAGGCCCTACCAGTAGCTATGCTACCGCCGGCATTGCTCTTAGACTCATTGAGGCTACTGAGCTCTCACCGCGACAAGGTAAAGATCCTCAAGAGAGAGCCTTGCCTTGTGGGACGTCTAAAGGTAGAGTGCGATGAAAACATTTTGGCAAGCATGTTTGCTTTTTCCTTGGCTGTAGTCGCCGTGATGCCAAGCTCGTCTGTCAAAGTTGGGAGAGACATTTTTGTAAAGTTATTACTTACTGCTTTTGCTACCGACCAGAAATTCCTGGAGCCACTGGGGCATTGCAAAAGTTTATCCCTGATCCTTTGATTGTGTTTGTCCTTAGTTTCGTCGATCACACGTTTGCATTCCTTTCTCGCTTCGACAAAATAATTACGATTTTTGGCAGTCTGATTTTGCTGTCAGTACTTGTAGGTTTGCTGTCTCCTACCTATAGCTCTTTATTCGTATCTTCTGTCGAACCAGGGCTTTCCTTTTGACGGTAACTTGATGGAATTTGGGATGCATACTTCCATTCCTCAGGAGATTACTTGCGTAATCTCGTCGCAGCAGGCTGACGGGTCAAAGCAGACGTCGAGCTAAGGAA
This sequence comes from Pissodes strobi, assembly GCA_016904865.1. NCBI lineage: Eukaryota > Metazoa > Arthropoda > Insecta > Coleoptera > Curculionidae > Pissodes > Pissodes strobi. Next base: position 26,768 of record MU185134.1, read on the forward strand.
AATCTAGATAGAACTCCCTTAGATCGTCCCAGTTTGCAGAATTGTAATGCCAGATTTTGCGAGGCAATGATGGCTCCTTCTGTAGAGGTGGCAATTCACAACCGTTGTAATAAGTTTGTGGTCGGAAGTACCTGATGGCGGATCAACTGTAATTGTGTACTGGTCAGGATTGGTGATTAGAAAAAGATCCAAGAGGGCGGCGAATTCGCCCCTCTCTGAGATTCGAGTTGGTTCGTCTGCAAGTTGAGTAAGCCCGCAGCTGATGGCAAATGCTTCAGCTTCTCTACCTACGTTGTCGGTCTTGTTGTGATGTTTAAGCCAGTTGGTGTTGTGGGACGTAATACGATAATTTACAGTCCTACGCCACTATGCCATAATAGCCGCTTCTGATTGGTGGGTTAATGTCACTTTAGAGTCCTGTTAACTCTTCACGCATGGCCCTCCGCTCGCTTCGCTAGCTCCGGGGCGTAACCAGACAAAACTACCTGAAACCAACTCAAATTTACAAAAAGAAACACACATAACCTTAAAAAATAAATAAAACATGTCTTGCCCCCGGCGGCAATTGAACGCCGGATGTCTACATTCCAAACGCACAAACTGACCACTAGACTAACTACATCTATTGGAATAAACTGACTGGACCGTATATAAACTGAAAGTGACGTTAATCCACCCATCAGAAGCGGCTAAAATAGCATAGTGGCATAGGACTGTAAAGGATCTTAAAAGGGGGTGACCTTATTTCGATTGCGATTACGGCGACATCTTTGAGGGTGCTACCAAGTTAATGAGTATCATAGAAATCTTATTGACAATAATAGGGAACAGTGTGACTACTGGAATATAGAGGAGGCAGTCAGTATTTTAAACTAAAGCCACTGTATTTATTTAGACTTACTGTGACTTTATACAAGACAGTGGCGACAATCCATGTATCGATTTTTATTGGCCGGGCTAGTTTTGCCTGCTCATGGCGGACGAGGCAAATTTTTCTTTGTTTACCTCGTGTTAACGTGTTCTTTCGTATCTTGGTTGTCCCTTTTTGGTTTATAAGAACGTAATTATTGGCGTAACTTCAGTTTGTTGTAAATATAGTGTGGTTAAAAACATTTAAGGAGTTTCATAACAACATAAAACTTTAGTGTCTGTCTGTTAAAGAGTGATGAAAGATATAGCGAAGTATCTATACCCAAAAAGATTAGTTTTTCTGGGCTTAATCTTAATTACAGTTACACGAATTCATTATACAGCATTGTGGAATATTTAATGCAAAGTATTAAACGGACATCAAAAACTTGTGATATTTGTGTACGTAGTGTAGCAACAAAAACACCTCTATAGAAGTTTGTAAACATCAAGATGTTTAAAGGAAATACTTTGTTTTCTGTAAAATGTATTTTATTTATTTTGTTGACATGGAAACTATATTTCAAAAATATATCCCAATTCTAATAGGTCAAGAGATAGACATATTTTTTTTGTTCCTAAATGATCATTTTAGATATAGATATTCCTATTTGCCATAAACTAAAGGAAATTATTGTAAAAACAATTGCTTTGTTTAAACTAAAAATGTATTCAAGGAAAACAAAGAATATTGATAAGCTTGCAAGTAAGACTGTCGCTGGTTATACTTTATAATAAACTTGTAGTTGTAAGCACCATTAACATAATGTGTTATGATAAGTGTAATAAATTGGTTAATTTGAATAATAATTATTGGTCTAAAACATGTGGTTATTAAGGTTTGCTCATTATATTGGCTGCACTTACGAATCCAGAACCTTTAAATTTTTTAGGTTTATTTCAGTTAGTTTATTATACCTAGCCTGCTTGTTTATTTTCTATGGAATAGTGATCAAATTAAATTAAAATAATCTGTATAACTTTGGTATATTAACTAGGGCTCCGAATTTTTAAAATATTTATGATTTTAATATCATGTTTTATAGGTAGATGTCTGGAAAATAATTAATTTGAAAGAAAATATCTGAATATCCTAAGCTAATAATACAAACCCGCCATAATTTTGCCTCCTAATGGCGGATGGGCGGCGCTAAATTGCTGCTTGTCGCCACTGTTTTGTATAAAGTCACTGTATTTAAACTTCGTATAAAGGCACTGTATTTAAACTATGGTACCTATAGTACTTACTACATAGATCCATTTTGATATTTCATTTGATATTATTAACTGGGAGTTATCAGATCTTTCGTTCGAATCCACCTTGATTCTCTTATTACATATACTTACTTTGCTAATAGCCCGGAGCTGGGGCTTGGGTGCATTTTTAGTAACTATGACATCATTGAGAAGGCTGCAAGCTTAAAGATTTTATACAGAAATTTTATTGACAATAAGCTACAATGTTTCTACTAGAATATAGATGAGGTAACCAAGACATACAGGCATCGAAGTTGCCAGATCTTTGGCTCAGCTCGAATATAGATGATAAATTTGGCAGCCAGTATACTTTTATTCTTCAGTTTGCGCAGTTTCAGGCCTCCATCCTTCATCGATGTTGCCAGATTTTTTGTTCGGTCCGTGCAGGGTGATTTTATTACATGTCTTTCCAGACGGCCCTCTAGTCACTGCTCCAACTTAACACCAACCTCGATTATAAATCACTAGCGTGGTTGCGTTTGGTGGCCTTATCTCAGTTGCGATTATGACGTCATATTCGAAGAGGCTGCAAGTTTATAGATTTGTTAGAAGTGTAACGGGTGTCTGCTTTCTTGTTCATGAAATTGACAGTTAAATATTGATATCGTCCGTTCGCTTCTGAAGTTGAACTCATGAACCGCCACTGGCCACTGCTTTCATAGACTAAAGTAGGCAGTTTCGTTAATAATGAAAAGAATAATAAGCTGATTATTCACAATGACACGCCTAAATTCTATCATTTATCACGTTTACGTTTGGTTGAAATAAAAATTGCACTTATTTAAACCTAATTGAGGACAATAATGTCGATAAACGCTGCGACTTAACCAACCTTAACAAAACGCTCGACGTTTTGTATGCGACTCACGTCGAAACAATAACTCAAAAAAAGCTCTAAAAATAAATCTGACCGGTACAAATTGCACGAATTACGGCGAATCTACCGTAATTGCATAATTGGCTACATCAGATTAAAATAATTGCCTTTGGAGTGCGACGACGGCTCGACGGACCATCCTTGATCGCGACGAGTACTCTCTATCTACAGGGTGGTTCATTAATTGTTTTATGCAGCCTATTTAATATTTTAGATTTTACACACTGTATATAAGGCTATATAATTTTAAACAGTCACAATGTAACAATAAGCATTCCTTTTAGGAACTAGACCAACAAAAAATTAAGATTTTAATTTCTTTCCCGTCTTAAACTCGGTTTTACGAGCGTCATAGTCTGCATATAGGGGTGGTTTTTCTATTTAGAGTATTTTACGACTTTTTTATGACCCACATTTTATCACTTTGGGAACCATTTCGGATTCCCTTTCAGATGTTAATTTATTCTGTGATGGGCAGTTAAAATTTGACACTTCAAAACTTAGTTGAAACCCCGTCTGTGTCTGTGTCTGGACCAACACAACAATGACATCAACGTTAAAACAAAAATCATCTTTTTAGTGTTAAATAAACTTTTTGTTTTTAATAAAAACTTGGCTAAGTATGTGGCATAATCAGGAACCGTTACGCTTTCGAATCATTATTCAAATTTAATAACGTACATATTTTTACCAACAGCCCCATCGGAAATATTAATACGATTAATGCAGATTTTCTCTATGCTAATTACTACACTCTAAGATCCAGTATAAAGAACTAGCCAGTGGATTAAATGGTATCCGATGTCCACCCCATTTCCGGTTCCCATAGAAAATAGACGTGTAATCGAATACACCGGAGTAAACCAAGTAGTTGAGTGCGTTCACATGAAAAAAAAAGCTTTAAATTGTCACTTCCTTTCGAACCAGTTTAGAAATACACTAATTTTAATTTAGTTGCGTAACGCATAATGCAATCGGAAAAGAATGCTTTAAAGAGTAATTAACTAAATCATCGAGTTGTTCCAGCCGTACAGATTACAGGCATTAACGTGGATGTTAAAGATAAATAACGATCGTGCAAAGTACTGTGCAGAAAAAGGGCATTAATTAGAAAATGAATCATTTATTTATTACTTCCACTAATAGAAGTTTTTAAGCAATTATTATTGTGCTTAGAAATGCCTATCGAAATGATTGTCTTCATCCGCTAAAGCCAAAACATACAGGAATATTAATTGTGTATTTATTTACATGTACAGCCAGCAATTTCGAATTTATTTATGTTAATTTAAAAAATATTCAGTCGAATTACTACTTTTTTAGTTTTGTTTATTTTGGTTTAAATTAATTTTCCAATTTTATTAAAAACATATTTTCACAGCAATACTTTTTGTAAATATCAATTAATTATTATTTGTTTAAGTTGGAACATGCTTGATTTGTAAAAATTTCCACAAAAATCACTTTTTTTTTCATATTTTCTTATACCTAAATATTTATGCTGAATTAAATTTGTATTCAAAAACAACTTTAGAGCTTTTTCCTTCTTTTAAGCCGCTTTGTTTTAATTAGATAATTAGTTACAATTTCTGTGGAAATTGCTTTCTTAGTTCTAACTTGCTATTACTTTTCCTCATATTCCATTCAAAAGAATTACGTAAGTACGTCCAAGCGAAAAGATGTAAACGCGGTTCGTGTTTGGCTCAGGTTGCCTTAAGCTATGTAAACGTACTAATTAAGGCGCCGCGCTTTTGACCTACGACCTATTCGACCGAAACGACACCCCGAAAAAGTGCCTACTCCACAGCCTACTTATGCTTTTTTTAAAAATGAATTAAGTCGGTTCGTCCCGAGAGTCGGTCCATCATATTGCTGTCTCTTTTTAGCATGTTGTTACGTCCATAAAGAAATTAAACTGTAGTGATTTGACATTCAAATTCGAGTTACCCCTAATTTTGTTTTTTTTTTTACTTTTTAGGGACGCCGAGAATGAAATGAAAATTATATGCTAGTGCGAGTTGTTAAGTGATTTTGATTGATTTGTAAGGTTTCTGGAGAAATTTCATGTAATGTTTTACAGTAAGTACATTGAACTTTTGAATTATGATGTTAATACATAATACCCATTCCGGTTCTGGTTGATATAAGGGATCTAACACTGGATTTATAAACTCGAAAAGTTCGCAATGTTGAGGCTCAGTTCACTACCGGCTTCGAGCCGGTAGTGCTCAGTTGGGAGTTGAAATTTTAGTTTAAGATGAACTAATCAAATCATTCAGTTCAATTTATAAACGCAGTTGGCGAAAAGTTCGCTTATTTTGAGGATGTTTGCAAAGTTGAGAGATTTTATGTTCAGGGTCCAAAAAGTTCGTTCCAACTTCCAACCAATGAAAAATCACTGTACTAGCACGTGATCGCTGTCAATAGCCGATTTGACATTCGAAGTCGCACATCACAGGAGCGTGGTCAGAAATGCTCACCCCGGGGGAAAGGTATTACTTGGGTCTCCCCAAGTTCGTTCAGAAACAGAACTAACCCAAACTAATGACGTCATATATTTCCGTTCAGAAATGATAATGGGAATAGCCCAAGGTGTTCCTAAATGACCTTACTAAATTAGGCGGGTAATAATTGACTGACATATGCGGAATGCGCGTTGATGAAAATTATAACTTTTGGTATTTGGGCCTCATATGTGTATGTCTTTTCTTTGTATTTATGAACTTTTCCCCAAAAAATGGATATTAATGTGAATGAGTTTGCCTGTCTCCTAGATAGATGAAAAAGGCAATCCCATAATGGAAGATGGCCAAATTTATTTACAACAAAAGATGGTTAGTTTGGGTTAGGCGTTCATATATAAATACCAAGGCATATATCCCCGATGACGTCATTTTGATCACCTTACCCGTACCTTCGCATTACTATCCGTTTCTGAACGCAGTCCAGCACAGCTGTTTTTATTGGTAATTGTTACTTTTTTGTGAAAATTGCTGAATCTGAAACTGAAGAACGACAAAATTATCCATTTTTGTAGAAACTTTTTTAATGTCCGATTTTCTATTGGTTACGAATTTTAACCAATTAATTTTATTTTGGAAAAATTTTTATGTTAATCGATTTGCTTTTTTTATTTCATTTCCAAAAGTATTTCCGACATAAATTATATTTTTCTCAATTTTTGCTCATCATCATCATGTTTATAGGTTATCCGCGTCGGTTTTTATTTTGGCAGCGTATATTCAACGCCACCTAGCTAGGTGGCGTTGGAATATTCGACCGCGGCTTTAAGATCCTTTACAGCCATACGCCACTATGCTATATTAGTCGCTTCTGATTGGTGGATTAACGTCACTTTCACTTTATCTACGGTCGAGTCAGTTTATTCTACCAGGTCTAAATGGTCTAGTGGTCAGATTCTGCGATTGGAACGTGGACGTCCCGCGTTCAATTTCCGTCGGGGCCAACACGTGTTTTCTTTATTTTTTGAGGTTATGTTTGTTTCTTTTTGTAAATTTGGGTTAGTTTAGGTTAGTTTCACCTAGTGTTGTCTACTTGCACCCCGGAGCGAGCGAAGCGAGCGGACGGCTATGCGTTAAGAGTTAACAGTACTCTAAAGTGACGTTAATCCCACCCATCAGAAGAGGCTGATATAGCATAGTGGCGTAGGACTGTCAAGGATCGTATTATGCGCCGCCGCACTCGCCTTTAGCGAGCAGCGGTTATAAACCCTAATGGGCGGGACATGGCCTGTTTACTATTTAGAGGGATTGCCTACTATTTTAGAGCATCTAATATTTCACTCTCGCTTGGTCCTCCGCTCGCTTCGCTCGCTACGGGGCGGGGCCGCAACCAACAAAAACTAACCAAAACTAACCCAAGGCATACCCAAAATTAATAAAAAAAACTTTACAAACATAACCTTAAAAAAAGCCTTGCCACTGGTGGTGGTAATCGAACCCTCAGCGTCGTATCACAAACGCAACATCGAACCACTAGACCACTAAACCCGTTGGAAGTAACTTGCTGGACTGTGAAGACATTCAAACAAACCCTCTAATTCGTAAACAAACCAGGTCCCAAACACCCAACTGTCATTATGGTTTGTAACCGCTGCTCGCTAGAGGTAAATCGCCGCTGCGGCTATACGGTTTCCTGAGGGTTGAAAATGCAAATATTTTTACGTTTTTGATGTGTAAACATCTTACGCGACGGTATGAAGGTAAATCTCGGGAAAATAGACGGAAGTGTGTAAGGGGACGTGACATTATGTCCTCCTTGTAAATCGTGTTCTTTCTAACGCCAGAATATAGGCAACCAATTCCAAATAAGTGGTTGCTTATATTCAGGCGTCACGAGAACGAAATATACTCTTTACGAGGACTGGTCAAATATTTGTGAAGCATACAAAATACAAAGGGCTTTAAAAAATTATCCAGTTAAACGCTATTGAAGCAATACACTAAATTACACAACCGATGTCGATATAGGATATGTTTACACATCAGTGTCTCGAGTACTACTAGATTCGTTCATTTCTTTTTCTTGACTTTGGGCATGCTTTGGGTTAGTTTTGGTTGGTTGCTCCCCTGGAGCGAGCGGAGGCCATGCGTGAAGGGAAATACTACATAAAGGATATTTCTGAAATAAAAATCTGGCCGGTGCAATCGGCCAGATTTTTAAAGACGTCACTTCTAAAATAAAAATATGGCTTATTGCACCGACATTAGGAACATTTAATATCAATTTTGTATAAAAAATCGTTATAATATTTCAATGATCCTCACTTTTTTGGAAAGGAAATAAAAAAAACAAAACGATTAATACCAAAATGTTTCCAAAAAAACCATTATTAAAGAGTTACCTTATCTCAACCAGACCCGAGAGAGAGAGTCGTATACTTTATCTCTCTTGCGAGACGAAAATTTCAAAGCGTGTCGTCGCGCGGCCTTGACAAATCACTCTCATGCGGCCAAAGAAGTATTCACTTGAAAAATTATGGTCCGGTATCTGGTAAACGAGGCCATTTAGGACATAGATTCAATCACTTGAAAAAACAGTGGCGTATCTACAATAATTTTATTTAATAAAGTACGCCAATGGTAGTGGTAAAAAACATTACCATATGCATAGTACGTCTTCTTATTGCCGAAATGCAATGATTTATTTGCCTTTAAACATTTTCAAAATATTTTAGAAAACATATATTTTTAAAAATTTTAACACCTTTTATTTTATAAACGGAAAAGATATGGACATAAATTGAAGTTTCCGATTTATTTTTTGCTAACGAATATTGCTAAAATTTAGCACTTGATTTCTGAAACATCTTGTATATGTACAGGGTGTCCCAAATTCGAGCCTCATCATTGGGATCTCGGAAACTAGAAGAGATACGAGGTCGGTTAAATGGAGGCAAAGTTGTGCAATTTGATGCTGATCAAAATTCCATCTTAAAAGTTTAAAAATTCCGAATACTTACGAAGATTTTTGGAAAAAACCGAATATTCGCGATTTAATTTTAATTTTTTTATGACTCTATTTAAATAGATATAACAAAATACATTGCACATTCTCATTGCTACTTTTTCTGTTCTACAAGATGGTGTTATCAGATTTTCAAACCGACGTTTCATCTTTGAGCTGCCATCATCAACTTTGTTTTTTTAAATACGGCCCTGGATTTTTTATTATGGATTTTAAGAGCATCTAAAGTTCCAAAACTAATGATGTATTGCGCTTATTCGAAAAATTCATATTAATGTAATTTTCCATAAGACCTCATGTGTTAGAGAGAGACAGAAAACATATTTTTGGTAAGATTTTACCAGGAAATCATTAAAATGATTTTTTCGAATAAGTGTGATACATCATTGGTTTTGGGACATTAGAAGCTCTTAAAGTCCGTAATAAAAAATCCAGGGCCGTATTTAAAAAAACAAAGTTGATTATGGCAGCTCAGAGACGAAACGTCGGTTTGAAAATCTGATAACACCATCTTGTAGAACAGAAAAAGTAGCAATGAGAACGTGAAATTTATTTTGTTATATCTATTCAAATAGAGTCATAAAAAAATAAAAATGAAATCGCGAATATTCGCTTTTTTCTAAATATCTTCGGAAGTATTCGGAATATTTTAACTTTTGAGGTGGCATTTTGATCAGCATCAAATTGCGCAACTTTGCCTCCATTTAACCTAACTCGTATCTCTTCTAGTTTCCGAGATCCCAATGATGAGGCTCGAATTTGGGACACCCTGTACAGGATGCTTACTTAAAAGTAGCGAAAAAATCACAATAAAACTGGTTAGTATCAGAAAAGACCTTTCCGCTTAGAATATGTCAAATAATTTAATTATTATTTAAAAGAAAAAAATTTGGCCAACCAAACCAAAATAAAACAAAAACAATAACCGTCAATTATAAGAAAATACGTACAAAAGTACTGATACAAAAAATCATACAAATGAATTAAAAAAATATATTTAAAAGCCGTAGAGTGGTTGATACATACTTACTTATAAGTTTTTATTTTGGTGTACTGTTGTTTGTTTCCTTCTTTTACTTTTACATACTAAACTATCGATAGCTAGTTTTTGGTGATTTATTTTTCTTTTACTCTGTTTGCCTAATGTACTTTTTGTCAAGTTAGTTTATTTTTTGCTCTTCATATTCAACAAAATGACAAACCTTAACAAGAAATAAGAGGATTTTTGCCTTATTCTTACTTTCAACCCAGGAATGACACAAATATTTTTAATTATTCTGAATGATATATGGCAGAATTAATATTAATTCTTTCTTATCTTGAATATCAGAATTATTCTCAATTTCAAACGAGGAATAAATTATTAAACTTAATTTTGGGTTTATAATTCCAAATAGAACTTAATTCGAACTAAGAAACTTGGATAGGTATAACGACTGGGAAACTCTGAATAGTCTAAATTAAGGATATTTTTTTAATAATTCGTCAATTACGAGTCCAAAACTCGTAATTAAGTACAGTTCTTAAAATTAATTATTTTTCCCTTAACCCAGGAATTAAACGACATGCCTTAATTCTGAGTTTCGAATTCAAAATTAAGCTTAATCCTGACTAAATGATTAACAGAATTAATTTTTGTAAATTATTCAAGAGAGAAATTAACAAAGTTTTCAATTCTGATTTGAAAGCTCCCAAATTAAGCATAATTCGTACTTAGAAGCATGAAAATAAGAGAATTTTTGCCAAAGTCTTACTTGCAAACGATCAAACGAATAATAATCATAATAATACAAAGTTCGTAACTGAGAATTAAGTTTAATCCCGGATTTCATGATCAGATGTAAGAAAGAAGTGAATTTCAAAATTAAGCCTAAATCTGACTTTCAAACTCAGAATTATAGATTATTTTGTCTTTTGCCTTATTCTGACTTTCATCCCAGGAACTACACCAATATTCTTAATTCTGAATGATACATGACAGAATTAATATTAATTATTTCTTGCCTTGAAACTCAGAATTATTTTTGGTGTTAAACGAGGAATAAATACTTAATTTTGGGTTTATAGTGCAAAATTGAACTTAATTCGAACTAAGTATAAGGACCGGGAAACTCTACATTCAGGATACTTTTTTAATAATTCGTCAATTACGAGTCCAAAACTCTCAATTAAGTACAATTTTCAAAATTAATTAAAATTGAACTTGATTCGAACTAAGAAACTTGAACAAGCATAAGGATTTAAGAATGAAAATTCGTTAATTAGGAGTCCAATACTCGTAAATAAGTATAGTTCTCAGAATTAATTATTTATCTTAATTCTGCTTTTAAATCGAAGAATTCTGAGTTTGGAATACATAATTATACTTAATTCTGATTCTGAATGACTAACGGAATTCATTTTGCTTATTTCCTACTTTCTAAGTTCGAATTAAGCTTAATTCCGGAGGTTTCAAATAAAAGAGATTTTTTCCTTATTCCTCGCTTCATTACTTATTCAGTTTAATTCTAGATTTCATGCTCAGAATCAGAATTTGTATCAAAACGTGTCTTGAAAATCTGTTGCACTAATAAAATCTAGAAAAGGATATTTTATGTTTTAATACAACTTATAATGATTGTGGTAATTATTTGCTTCATTGTCTTCTATCCAAATTCCATTGGGTGAAATGCTTTTACCATTTTGATAAATCCCTAACATTTCCGTAAATACCATATAAAGCAATTTGAAATAATTAATAAATCAAAATAAACTATACATATGAGATTGGAATTTGTAATTTATGAACGAGGCAAATGAGAAGGGAACAATAACGATATAATTATAAGTTCTTCAGTTCACCATAAACGTCTATCATGGATGGCATCGCAGATGAAGAAAACATTATCATCTTATGGATATATGATCGTAATTTGCATTGAGCAAACGTCGATTTGAAAACGTGATAAATGGCAAATTACTTTCTTATTCAAATAGACTGCATAAAGAATATTTTAAGAGCCCGAGGTTCATTTTATCATTAAGGCGGTTTGGACGTCTCGATATCGTTGTTACGTATCAAAAACAAATTTTAAAAAAATGCATTACGACACAGATAATTTAGATATTGATTTGATATATTTTGGTTCAGTGGCATAGCTGTTCCAACTGATCCTTTTGAAATATAAATGTTTGAAAAGTTAAAAGATAATCTCTGTTTATAATAACAATTTATAAATCTTCCAAAATCGCATTTGCCATCTATTAGTTTTCGAAATTTTGAAAAAAGTGAAATTTAATAAAAATATACTTTAACATTTTCCTGCTTTTTCTTTGAAAGTGATACTCTCATTTCGTAAGTCTTACAGTTTCCGAGATCTCAATGGTGCGAGCCGAATTTAGGATACTCTGGGCAGTGCATTGGTTTGATCAATTTAAAAACTAAAGCTAAGCCACAGTTCAATGAATTATCTTTTAAAGGCAAAATTGTCAATGGAAAAAATCAAGATTGTGCCTAGGCATTGTTTTGATTTTTTTTAGAAAGGAGGGGATGAGATGACGGTCAACCAGATCAAATACAGGGAATTACAAAAACAAATTAGAAGGAAAATTAGAGAAGCTAAGGAAATCTGGTTTACCAAAGAATGTCAAGAGATAGAAACTCTCCAACAAAAATACGATAGCTTTAATGTTCATCGGAAAGTTAAGGAATCCGCTGGTATCTACAAACATCGAGCTACGGGTCTGCTAGTAGACAACACGGGGAAATTAGTTATAAAGAAAGAGAATATATTAAACAACTTTTTGCAGATAACAGACCAGACCCACCACAACTGCAGACTTGCACAACCGGACCGTCAATCACCATCGAAGAAGTTCAAACTGCCATCACGCAAATGAAAGTAATAAAAGCCTCTGGACCTGATGATATTAGGGCTGAATTCTTGAGACTCCTCAACTGGGAAGGCACCAAGTGGCTCACAAAGCTGTTTAATTACATTTATGATAATGGATATCTCCCTCGAGACTGGCTCGTATTAGAATTTATTACGCTTCCCAAAAAATCTGGTGCTAAGAAATGTAGCGAATACAGGACCATTAGTCTGATGAGTCATTTTCTAAAGGTCATACACAGAAGAGTATACAAACTTTGTGAAGAGGAAATGTCAAATACACAGTTCGGCTTCCGAGATGCTGCTGGAACAAGAGAGGCATTATTTTGCATATAGGTGCTGTTCCGGAGAAGTAGAGATGGTAACTGCGATGTCTATGCCTGTTTTATAGGTTATCAAAAGGCATTTGATAGAGTTCAACATGGAAAAATGGTTGAAATACTGAAGAACGTTGGTTTGGACAACATGAACATTAGAATAATTATCAATCTGTACTGAAACCAATCTGCCTTTGTTCGAGTGGAAGGAGAGAATACAAAAGCAATAGAGATACTGCGCGGTGTAAGGCAGGGTTGTATACTCTCACCGTTATTATTTAACATCTACTCCGAACAAATATTCAAAGAGGCCTGTGAGGAAACTGAATGTGGTATACTAATTAACGGAAATCGCATTAATAGCATTAGATATGCGGATGATACTGTGGTGTTCGCGGACAGCCTGGAAGATCTCCAGGAAATCATGACCAAAATAACACAAACAAGTGAACAATATGGCCTTGATTTGAATATTAGTAAAACAAAATTTATGATGAACATGAAAAACGCAGTGCCCGCAGGAAGAATAACAATAGGTCTACAGCAGATTGAAAGAGTTAGTAACTACACCTATCTTGGAACTACCGTTAACGACAAGTGGGACCACTAACAGGAAATTCGATGTCGTATAGAGAAGGCCAGGGCGATATTCTTAAAAATGAGAAATGTTTTTAGAAGCACCAGCTATCTAACCTTAACAACGAAGATAAGATTACTGCGCTGCTATGTGCTCTCCGTGCTTCTGTACGGGGTAGAGTCGTGGACGCTGACTGAAGCTACAAGCAAAAAACTGGAGTCTTTTGACATGTGGATTTACCGTAGATTGCTACGTATATCATGGACCGATTATGTTACCAACGAGGAGGTGGTGAGGAGGATGAACAAGGAAAAGGAAGTACTTATCACGGTGAAGTCCAGAAAGCTCGAATATCTAGGACATATTATGAGAAACTCGAACAGATTCCAGTTACTTCAACAGATATTACAAGGAAAAATCCTTGGACAACGCGGACCAGGACGAAGAAGAATTTCATGGCTGAAAAACCTAAGAACATGGTTTGCAATGACCACCACTGGCCTTTTTCAAGCTGCGGTTAACAAGGTGATAATTGCTGGGTTGATAGCCAACATCCGGAACGGATAGGCACTCAAAGAAGAATAAGAGGGGGACGAATAGACGCGAATAGCGTCTTGTTTTAAAGCGAACTTCGCTCTTAATTCATCTCTGAAATTTGGGGCCCAAATGGCTGCTCTATATTACTGGTAGGTACTTTCTCTTGGAATGGGTGATGATTTCGCCATCCCCAACAGTTAGTGCTAAATTACATATAGATATAGATCTGGCAAAATGTGTAACGTTGTAGATGCTATTAAATACAGTATTTCGATTTTTCTCCTTTTACTGGTAGATTTGTGTTATCGATGATCTCGCTACCTTACTTCTCACGACCTTACTTACGGTGTTACAACCTGCTCGATGGGTACATCCGTTTGGAGCGCCACTTGACAGATGTGGTATTTTTTTTTGCCAGAATTAATAGCCCTTCTCGTCTGAACACTTAAGGAGAGCAGGCCGTTTTCGGTATCGGAATTTATCATCGCTATTTTTGACCCTTAGGTCTAACTACCGCCTGATTGTGTCGTTGCAATATTGAGCAAATTAAGTAGAATGTATATTTTCTAAAATTATCGGTCATATCGTCTATAAACGTTGTCTGATGAACAAGTGTGGTGACTTCTTTTTTTAAAGGGTCATTTCGTAAGATACAATTCCTTATGTGAGGTAGAATTTCATGCAGACCTTGCTATATAACCCCTCCGTCAGTTAGCCGTACCGTGGCCTTTTTTTTTTCAGGGTGACACAGCCACATGGTTGAGGCGTACTACGCAGCAAGCGTCAGTGTCTACAACTCGATTAGAATCAAGTAAAAGCCATTTTAATTTATTTAAGTGCCTTAATTGCCGTATATTTCTTACCGTTAAATATCCTTTTGATTAATGGATTTGTAGCTAGGTGACTGTAGGTAGGTAGTTTGCTTTAATTACCGTATATAGCTTACCGGTATATATCATTTTAATTAATTAATATATAATCAAATGATTGTAGGTCATTTGCCTTAATTATCGTATGTTTCTTAACGTGATATATCATTTTAATTAATGATTATATAATTAGGCCACTGTAGGTAGTTTGCGTAAATTACCGTGTATTTCTTACCGTTATATATCATTTTAATTAATGAATATGTAGTCAAATGACTGTCGTTCATTTGCCTTAATTACCGTATATAGCTTATCATGTTATCATGCGGGGTTGCTAGTCCCCCATCGGGCGCCTCCCCAGTTGGCGGATAGTGAAATGCCTCCCAGATATGGGTGGTACCGGGAAAATAAAATACTCGTGGCGGACCAAAACTAGCAATGGAGAACGGCAGCTGGTTACTCCATCACTGGCCACAGGCACGCGTCAATAAAATATGTGGCTGTGAATCAGACACCCACAGGCGAGAACCAAATAATGATTCGTTCGGTTGTAATACAGCGATGAGGAAGACAAGGGGAAACCACCTCATTACATTCCCAAGGAAAGTCATAAATGGCAGAAAACGATATATTCGAAGAAGACATGCCCTTACTCAAGGGCATCGGAACCCAAGATTCGGCGGCAGGAAAAGTAAAGGCAGGGCTTGCCAGGTCGTCAACCAGCGAAATCCTTGCGCGATAAATATCAGAGCGTCAATAAAGACATGTAAGAGGAGAGGGTCCTAAAAGTATGTATGTACATGGAACCTAAGAACAATGTACCAGGCAGGAAAGGTACACAACGCTATTCAGGAAATGACTAGGATTAGCATAATGGGCATTAGTGAAATGCGTCGGCCTGGCTCAGGCAATTTCACAATTGGAGACCATAAGATCTTCTATTATGGAAACGAAGACAACCAGCATATGTATGAAGTGGGTATGGTTCTGCCCCAAGAGATGCAAAAATACAATACAAACTTTGTTCCTATCTCGGAAAGAATAGTAGCCATCCAACTAGAAAGCACTCCGATCAAATTGAATATTACCCAGACATACGCCCCAACTGCCGATAAATCAGATGCAGAAATAGAACAGTTAAGTCATTAACAGATGCTCTTAAACAATTTAACAAACACGATATGACAATAATTATGGGTGATCTGAATGCCAAAATTGGGGAAGGAAAATGTCGAGAATTCATCGAGGGATTCGGTTTAGGCTCAAGGAATGATGGTGGTGATAGGTTGAAGATCTTTGCCGAAGAAGAATAATACGGGATACTTAATACCTTTTTTAAACTACCACCACGTCGATTATATATCTGGATATCACCAAATAAGACAGTCAGAAATCAGATTGACTATATCCTTGTGAATAAAAGATTTAGGAACAGTTGTTTGTCTGCCAAGACGTATCCTGGCGCCGACATCTCGTCGGATCATTGTCTTCTGGCCGGAAGATTTAGAGTCAAATTGAAGAAAGTCAAAAAGAAAAGAACTTACAAGCGATGAAACTTGAGAAGGCTGAAAAAGCAGGAAAAAAAGGAAAGAAGTGACAAATCTACTGACAGAGAAATGCAGACAACTAGAAGAAATACATACCGCAGAGGAATGGCTGCAGAAAATGTCCGACTCATTCAATAAGATTGGAAATGAGCATTTGATCGCTAAACAAGAGAAAAAGAAAAGCTGGATGACAGACCATATTCTACAACTCATGGAGGAAAGGCGGAAAGCGAAGAACAACGACGCAAGATATAAAAATATCCAAAGGGAAATTAGGCGAGAAATAAGTAAAGCAAAAGAAGATTGGCTCAGTATAAAATGTAGAGAGAAATAGAAACATTAGAACAAAAATGTGACTCATATAATATGCACAAGAGAGTCAGAGAAGCAGCAGGAATATATAGATCCAATACATCTGCGACACTACTTGACGAAGATGGGAAAATGATTACCGACGTCAAAGAGAAAACGAACACCTGGAAAAACTACATAGACAACCTTTTTACGGATAACAGACCAGAATGTCCTCCTGATCTTGCCTCTACTGACAGTCTACCAATGACAATATATGAGGTCACGAAGGCTATATCTCAGCTAAAAGAAGGCAAGGCTCCTGGCTCGGATGGCACGTACACTGAGTTTCTAAAATTACTTGACGAGGAATTCACTAAACAACTGACACGAGTATTCAATAACATATATTCCACTGGAGTTATACCAAAGATGTGGTTGAAATCGACTTTTATACTATTGCCAAAAACACCACACGCTAAACGTTGCAATGATTACCGTGTCATCAGTCTCATGAGCCATCTTCTAAAACTCTTCTTAAAAATAATACATGTGAGGATTTTTAAACAGTGCGAAGACCATGTAAGCCGCACACAATTTGGACTTCGAAATGCGCTAGGTACTAGAGTCGCCTTATTTAGTGTCCAGGTCCTTTTCCAACGATGCAGAGATGTTAGCTGCGATATCTTTGCATGTTTCATTGACTATCAAAAAGCATTTGATAATAAACTTATTAAGGAGATTTAAAGGAGATTGGACTAGGCGAACAAGATCTAAAAATAATTTCTAATTTATACTGATACCAAACAGCACCCATACGTATTGAAGGAGATGAGTCGGAAGATATTCTAATTAAACGAGGGGTCCGACAGGGCTGCGTACTGTGTCGCCTCTACTTTTTAATGTATACTCGGAACGTATGTGCCAAGAGGCTTTAGAAGACACAAACAGCGGGATTAAGATTAATGGAGAGTATATAAACAACATACGATATGCGGATGATGCAGTGGTGTTTGCGAATAGCCTTGAGATTCTTCAAGAGATGATGGTTCGGGTGGTTGGGGTTAGCCATATGGATATGGACTTTCCCTGAACTTCAAAAAAACAAAATATATGGTAGTGTCAAAAACGAGCATCCACGCTGGCCAACTCACGATAAATAACAAACAAATAGAAAGAGTACAGACATACACTTACCTCGGAATAATGATAAGTGAAACATGGGATCATTCTCTCGAAATCAAATGCAGAATGGAGATGGCCAGGACCGCATTTTTGAAAATGTCAAAACCGTTAAAGTGCCACGACTTATCCCTGCCAACTAAGATCAGACTACTGAAGTACTATGTTTTTCCAGTGCTACTATCCGGTGTCCAGCTTCCTGTAAAAAACTCGAAGCTTTTGAAATGTGGTTATACCGAAGATTCTTGAGAATTCCATAGAGAGACCATATCTCCAAACTTAGTGTCCTAGAACGAATGGGTAAAGAAAAGGAACTGCTTGTTTTAATAAAAACGCGCAAGCTAGAATATTTGGGGCACATAATAAGAAACAGACAACGCCGAAGGTATGAACTATTACAATTGATTTTGCAGGGCAAAGTGGAGGGCAGGGGGGACCTGGTAGAAGAAGGATATCGTGGTTGAAAAACTTGCGCACATGGTTTAATACAACAACAGTAGGCCTCTTTCGTGCGGCCGTAGACAAAGTGCGCATCGCCATGATGATCGCCAAAATCCGTAACGGATAGGCACCAGAAGACGAAGCTTATCATTATATATCATCTTAACTGATGAATATATAATTAAACAACTGTAGGCTTATATTCTCGTTTCATTTATTGATCTAGCTATTTTGCTTATGGAGCTTACCTTTAAAAGAGATACTTATTTTCATCTTTAGCTAGTTAGACAATTCATTTGGCTAGTGTCCGAATAGCTGATCGAGTTAATTTTTACTGTATTTGGCTATAAAGCTCATGGCAGTAATTTATTTCACGTAACTGAAATTTACGTATTTAATTTGTCGCCTTGATCTCGGAAGCGACTTGAGCTCAATTCGTTTACCTATAGATATTTAACGGGGGAGGGGGCTTTAGGCTCGTTCTGTACACTTTTTCCTGGGTAGGAAATGAAACCGAGCCGTTACGCGCGACTCATCGGGTAAAGTTCGACGACGTGTTTCGGGTGACAAACAGATTTTGCGAGCCGATACGAATCGAAATTGTACTTTGAATAAAAGTGGTAAAGGCCTATTAACGGCCGAACAGTGTTTTTAGTTTGATTAATACCTGCATGGCTAATAACTCAAGAAAAATTTACCACCAAAAATATAGGTAGTGGCCAAAAACTCATTTAGTGGTCTTCATTTCACTCTAAGATGATTAGCACAATGACACATGATTAATATTCGACTAATCGCTTGATTATTGAATAATGATGAATTATAGTTTAATAAACAACTATTTGTGACCACCATTGTACCATCTCACTCTCTTCTTTCTGCAATAAATGGCAAGATTACCCGACCCACCAGTATGATGGAGTGAATTGTCGAACGCAGTTAATGGCTATGTGCCACAACCGCTCGATTAGAATACAATTTTGAACAAAAATTTTATTTTACATTAATTACAGCATTTATCAACGAACAGTATATCAGTCCAAAGACAATTACCTTTTCTCGAAAACGGCTGCGAGTGGAAATTTTTGATTTGCCACGTTTTTAGGCAACACTTGGAGGCCGCCGACGGTCATTTGATTTTGGTGATCGGATTTTCCTTTTTTTGTGTTATTACGTGAAATGTGTGAATTTTCTAAATTTTACTTTGATACACGATAGGTAACTGTCGAAAAAAATTAATTAATTTTGATGACATTTTCTGGACACATTTTTTTGACGCTATTTCGCACCTGAGAATCGGAAAAAACGAGTATTTTTTTGGGGGGGAGGTGTATATTTTGAAAAAGGGGTCAATTTGGATCGCTCCAGCTCGAGGAGAATCGCGAGAATCGAAACGATCGAAATTTTTCCAAACAGTGGCTCTCTGCAAATCTAAATAAAAGATAACTTGAATTTAATGATAAGTAGAAAAATAGAGGTACAACCTCTCTATAAACGAGTCTTATAACTCCAAATAAGTAATTTCTATGACTTCTATATGGCCCTTGGCACATAAACGATAATTGAGCGTAATTACACCTCAATTAATTAAAGATAAAGATAAGGTAATCACTATCTCGCATTGAGATAGGAATTTAGATAAAAGATAAAGAAAGAAACCAGGTAAATTTACACATGTGAGCTTAACCTCTCATAAATGCAAATTAATGTCGGCACATCAGTGTTGAGACGCGACAAGGCAAGTGCTAATAATTATATGCTTGATGTTACCAATAAATTGAAATTTTAATGAAATAAGCCTGAAAAGAAAACATATTAAAACTAACAATACTATGAGGGAAAATTCAGAGAAATTCTACTAAAAATTAAATTTACTACCTCTGCAGGGGAGAATTCCCCAAATAATACTGTCCAATTTAAATGGAAATACGTAAAATAATGTGCATGACCGCTAAACGATGAAATAATTACGTTCTCTGTAAATTTGGACTAAACTTCTATCAAATTACATGAGTTTGACTAATGAGAGATGAAATTATTCACCAATAAATCGGTATTTTTACCGAACGGTCACTACAAAAATTAAGATTATTGAAGATGTAAGTTAATTGAAAATGTAATATAAAAATGCTAAATTCTTGCCTTAGCCAAATACGATTAATCGAATCAGAAACAATTATTAATTATGTATTTAAAAAAGGAAAAATTAGTGAAATATATTGCAAGATGAATAAAATATTTCAAGATTAAATATCAGCACTTACCCAGTCAAGCGTCGTCACAAAGATAAAAACGACCTTGCTTTCAAAATTCAAGACGTTCAACCTCTTATGCTTCTCGATGTTTAATTGGATAATTTATATCATGTGACTACTACTATAGGTCATGCGGCGTCAAACCAGAGAAATACACAATATATTAATATATACTAAATATAGTAATCTATATTAAATTAAATTCATAAATTGTAGGTATTAAATAGCGTACTACGCTCTCCAATTACCAACTACATGCGATAAGCCCGTTCCCGAATAGATATCACTACCAAACATAGTAATCTACCGTGAAACAAATCCACAAATTGTAGGTATAAACCAGCGTACCTGTGCTTCTTAAATAATTAGTTGCACGAAATATACCCATTCGCGAATAGATGTCACTGGCTATTCATATCCCAAACATAGAAAATCATTCGTAATTAAACTAAATGTAGTGGAGCGGAATAAGCTAATATTCCATTACATAACAAAAGATATAAAACATTTGAAGTCTTATTTGGCTTACCCTGTACACCTTCTCAGTCCCCTAAATCGAATAATCATCTACTTAACTGCCAACTTTAAAATAAATATGTATTATGCCTAACTTTTAATATTTTTAGTTGAGGTTCTTGATCATTCCTCTCGGGAGGTTTTTGAGATTTTCAAATTGTCATTATTACGACGTATTATACGGGGGTTTTTTCAAACGTTCGCCTATTGCATGTTTCATTATAACGGAGTTTTTCAGTAAGTAAGGATAAAAAGAGATTTAGCTCGATCACCTGACCTTCTAAAACGAACCGAGGCTGTATCTTCATTTTTCGCTAAACGATGACATTTTCTTAATTGATTGAACTAATCTAATTTATTCAGTTTGAAAAATATAAAGCGTAAGAAGTGTTGGGTGAGGTGGGGTTGATTCGCACCGATATTTTTAAGTGTAGAAACCAGCCTTAAATCGGCCGAGGCTTGTTTATCATAAATGCAAAAGGTGATGCTTTGTTACCTTGAAAATAAACTTTATTGTTGTTTGAAAGGTAATTTATTACAAATTCATATTGTTATAGGCCATATCCTTCGCATGTGCATTATGCCGGCATTCATCATGCATCATTTACAGCGCGCCATTGCGGTTCAATAGAGTTATTATTGCTCCAGCTTAGGCCATTGTGCCAACGAGCGCTTTGAAACGAATATTTTCCGAGCATTGTTCTCGTTTTAATCGGTTTCGTTCGGTAACTAGAGGAAATTTTAGGTAAATAATTTTAAAAAATCATCGGATCATGTCCGGACTGAACTTGTGGATAGAGATCGAGGACTATATTACTCGTATAGGTAGTGTTTGAATTTGAACTCATTACTGGAGACAAATTATCGTTTTTAACTTTAACAATAAAGATAGTTAAGGGTACTTATCTCGTACCTAATTTATTGTAATTTATACCATCAATTATGGGGAAAGAAATAAAAAGCTCCATAAAGCTGCATTCAAGCAAACTTTTATTGAAAAGCTAAAACCTGTAGAGTGTCCAAAATAATATCTTTTATTCTGTTATCTCGGAAAAAATTAATCATCTTACATTGTTTGTCATCGTCGTCCTTCCTTTATTATCTGTTGAGACAATGAAAATTTACAAAATTTTAAAATCAAATAAAACCTATTTTTTTTAAATATCAGTTTATTCAAGTCAAAGTCAAGTCAAGTCAAAAAATAGCTTTTTTGTCATTTAACAGTAATAGTCGTTGACAAAGCCATACTTAGGAACTAGTTCTAAATCTAACTCAAATCAACAAGTCAATAAAAACTTTTAATAAAATCCGTCAATAGTCAAAAAAGGACACATGTTACGCATTAAAACTTAAGCTACAATCACAAATCCAGGTACATGTAAAGCAAACGAAATATTAACAGCATCACCATAAACAAAATACTGATAAAACAATAAAATTATAATACACAAACACTTTAAAAATTATCCATGTAAAATTCACTTACAGAATAATAAGGTTTATCAAGCAAAATACTGCGAACTGCATTTTTAAATTTATACAATGTTGGCAAATTTCTTATGTCATTTGGAATGTGATTAAATAATTTCACAGTCTCATAAATTATAGATTTTTTACAAGACTAGAACCAGGTATAGGCAGGGGATGCAAGTGTTGTTGTCGGGTGGCATAGCTACCCTCGCGAATAGCGAACCTCCCCCTATTTGAATAAACCAGACACTCTCCAAAATATACAGGCAGGGGAGTGTTAAAATTTTCTGAGATTTGAAAAAGAGGCCTACATGATTCTCTACCAGGTGCACTACAAAGATAACGAACTGCCCTTTTCTGAGTTACAAATAGAATGTTGAATAAATAATTACTAGCAGATCCTCAAAAGGCTATTCCATATCTGAACCGCGACTCCATCAGAGCATAATAAACTGTTTTACCAATAGTAGGGCCTAACTCAAAAGCAATGGTCTTAACAGCAAAACAAGCAGATGCCAAATTCTTACTGAGGGCAAGGATATGCCCATGAATCCTGAGCCCCTTATCAATTATCAGACCCAGAAACCTTGCCTCATTCTGCAGTGAAAGAGGATTATAACCTATAGTTACATTATCAATACTACTTCTAAAACAAACCAACTTTGTCTTTTCAAGATTCAACAAAAGACGATTTGAATCACACCAATCCTTGACTTTTTTCAGGTCATTTGAAATAGATGATGACAATGTTTCAATATTCGTAGAGTGCCAAAAAATGGTTGTGTCATCTGCAAAAATCGTAAACTTCCCCCCAATGTCCACGCTTGCCAGATCATTCACAAAAATCAAAAACAACAAGGAACCCAAAACTGACCCTTGTGGAACACCCCAATCTATGGGCTTCTCATCCGAGGCAACAGAATTAAAATGTACACGCTGTCTCTTGCCAGACAGATAGGATTCAAACCAAGAGTAGGCAATACCCCTGAAACCTCAGTGGTAGAGTTTCATGACTAACGCAATCAAAGGACTTTGATAAGTCACAAAAAACCGCCGCAGCAACTCCACCACCATTGAGTCCCAGGTATACTTCCCTCAATAAATTATACATAGCATCATTTGTGCTACTATTTTGAAGCAATGCAAACTGATACTGAGACATAATCCCATGCTGCAGCAAAAAAGAGAGCATTCTTGTTTTCACTAGCTTTTCAATCATTTTAGACAAGGTAGACAGAAGAGATATGGGTCTAAAACTAGAAGGATCCTCCGGATCTCCACCCTTATGAAGAGGAGTGACCTTAGCAGCAGTGATGCATGAAGAGAAGATGCCCCCCTCCCAGGAAGAATTAATTGCCTCCACCAAAGTCTGCAAAACCATATCAGGTAGATTCAGGAAATTTTTTGATGACAAACCATCGTCTCCAGATAGATTGAATAATCTGTTTGACCCCTATCAAATCAGTAGGAACAAAGAAGAAAGTGAAATGATTAGGCTCATGAAGATAACCAATAGGATCATATACATAACGGAAATTATTTGTGAGCTTACTAGCGATTGAACAGTAATAGTTATTAATGAAGTCTGGAGAGAGTCCTGAATCCGTATCCTGCTGTTGTCCATTGTTGCGCCTGATCTCATTTACTCTATTTGCCAACTCATTTTCTGTTTACTAAAGGACCGACTGATGCGACTGAAATAATACTTATTTTTTGAGACTTTTATCAATTTACGATATTGAAATAGGCGTGAAAATATGGACACTCGGTAAATTTCCTTATTCTGTGTAGACTTGTTAAGATTTTTGGACGAAACACGCAATCCAACTGTAAACCATAACTTTTCTCTACGTGACTTTATTCTTCTCAGAGGGAATGCTCTGTTGAAGAGTTTCAACAATGACCCGTGGAACACCCCGATTGGATCCTCAGAGCCTGAAATGTCCCAGCTGATAAAATTTATCATAATTTATTCTACTGAATACTCTACCATACCTAGTCCCAGCACCTTTGTCCTTGTCTTGAGATGCATAAAAATTTGCAAAAATGGCTTCATGATCCGATAAGGCTGCATTAATGACATTACACTTAACACTCCCCCCATTATAATTAGAATAAATATAGTCTATCAAAGTCGACGAACACTTTGTTACACGAGTAGGAGCAGTAACATGCATACATAAATTATTAGATTCAAGTAAATTGTTCAGTTGTATGGTGGAAAGGGAAGATACATCATTATAATTAATATTAAAATCACCCGCATTTACCAATTTCGCAGAAACTGGAATCTTGAAGAGAACAGAGTCAAACTTATCAAAACATTTTTTTACATTTGCTGAAGGTGAACGATAAACACATAACATTATGCACATTTGTAGATTTAGAGTAAATCACACAAAATTCAAATACTCCCTCCTCCAAAAACTCATTAAATCTATCAACTTGCTGAAGCTTATTATTCTCTAAAAAGTATGTGTTTACAAAAATCATACAGCCTCCATGAAGGAGGATGACCTACAAAAAATGGACAAGACTCTATAATTATCATTTTTGAGCCAGTGTTCTGTAATAACAAGAATATCTGGATAATCATGTTCACTCAATAATAATCTTAATTCATCAGTCTTATTTCTCAAAGACTGAATATTAAGTAACATTACAGAATATTGACTTTTATTTCCAATTATCTGGGGCTCAGAATTTCTATTGTTTCCTGCTGCAAAAAATTTTGGTTGTTTAAAGTTACTACCTGAATCAAGTTTTTATTTTGTGATCCTACGTCTAAATGTTTAAAAAAAATTTCAACCTAAACATTCCTTTTGGTAAACAACCGATTGTCATAATTAACATAAGTGGCTGATTCCATGCTATATTCATTCAAGAAATCTACATATCTAATCTATATATTTCACAATTAAAATCATAAATGGAATTATTATATTTATTTATAAGAGAAAATGGAACTGTAG